>CM049377.1:31065490-31082990 GCA_026937815.1 Etheostoma perlongum | reverse complement strand
ACTCCTCCAACCCTTTAAGACCGTTATCACAACATCAACTAAACTCTGCTGCATCGCTAGTATCGCTAAACTTGTTATTTGTGTGTGTGTGTGTCACTGTCTCTGTTTGTGTGTGTGTGTGTGTGTGTGCGCGCATGTGTGTCTCTGTGTGTCTCAATCTGTGTGTGTGTGTGTGTGTGTCTCTGTCTGTGTGGTGTGTGTGTGTGTGTGTGTGTGTCTGTGTGTGTGTGTGTGTGTGTCTGTGTGTGTATGTGTGTGTCTGTGTGTGTGTGTGTGTGTGTCTGTGTGTGTGTGTGTGTGTGTGTGTGTGTGTGTATGTGTCTGTGTGTGTGTGTGTGTGTGTGTGTGTGTGTGTGTGTGTGTGTGTCTGTGTCTGTGTGTGTGTGTGTGTGTGTGTGTGTGTGTGTCTGTGTGTGTGTGTGTGTGTGTGTGTGTGTGTGTGTGTCTGTGTGTGTGTGTCTGTGTGTGTGTGTGTGTCTGTGTGTGTGTGTGTGTGTGTCTGTGTGTGTGTGTGTGTGTCTGTGTGTGTGTGTGTGTCTGTGTGTCTGTGTGTGTGTGTGTGTCTGTGTGTGTGTGTGTGTCTCTGTGTGTATGTGTGTGTGTGTGTGTCTGTGTGTGTGTGTGTGTCTCTGTGTGTGTGTGTCTGTGTGTCTGTGTGTGTGTGTGTGTGTGTCTCTGTGTGTATGTGTGTGTGTCTGTGTGTGTCTCTGTGTGTGTGTGTCTGTGTGTATGTGTGTGTGTGTGTGTGTGTGTGTGTGTGTGTGTGTGTGTGTGTGTGTGGTGTGTGTAAAAAGAAGTGTGTGTGTGTGTGTGTTGTGTGTGTGAAAACGTGTGTGTGTGTGTGTGTGTGTGTCTGTGTGTGTGTGTATGTGTGTGTGTGTGTGTCTCTGTGTGTATGTGTGTGTGTGTGTGTGTGTGTGTGTGTGTGTGTGTGTGTCTCTGTGTGTATGTGTGTGTGTGTGTGTGTGTGTATGTGTGTGTGTGTGTGTGTGTCTGTGTGTGTGTGTCTGTGTGTGTGTGTGTGTGTGTGTGTGTGTGTGTGTGTGTGTGTGTGTGTGTGTGTGTGTGTGTGTGTGTGTGTGTGTGTGTGTGTGTGTGTGTGTGTGTGTGTGTGTGTGTGTGTGTGTGTGTGTGTGTGTGTGTGTGTGTGTGTGTGTGTGTGTGTGTGTGTGTGTGTGTGTGTGTGTGTGTCTGTGTGTGTGTCTGTCTGTCTGTGTGTGTCTGTCTGTGTGTGTGTGTGTGTGTGTCTGTGTGTCTGTGTGTGTGTGTGTGTGTGTGTGTGTGTGTGTGTGTGTGTGTGTGTTACCTGGTCTTTCAGGGTGTTCAGAGCCACTTCATGTTCTTTCTCTTTGCTCTGCAGCTGCTCTCTCAGCTCAGCTGTCACCTGAACACAATCACACACATCTCAGGTACTTGTACTTTAACTGAGGATAAAATCTCAGGTACTTGTACTTTAACTGAGTATAAAATCTCAGGTACTTGTACTTTAACTGGGTATAAAATCTCAGGTACTTGTACTTTAACTGGGTATAAAATCTCAGGTACCTGTACTTTAACTGGGTATAAAATCTGAGGTACTTGTACTTTGAGTATTTCCATTTAATGCTATCACTCCCCTGCATCCTGAGAGTCTTTATGACAGATTTTATTCACTGCACAACATTTGTCTCAAAGCATCAGTGTATTTACATTATTAAAACGATGCATAATCAGCTGATAAATGAAGACGTATTAATATAACAAACTACCCACCAGTCAGTGCCCGGATTGGCCCAGTGGTAGAGCGGGCGCACATACACATAGAGGTTTATGCCTCAACGCACAAGTCCAGGGTTCGAGTCCAACCTGTGATGATTTCCGACCTGATTGGCTGCCTGTAACTGAGGGTTGACCTGATTGGCTGCCTGTAACTGAGGGCTGACCTGATTGGCTGCCTGTAACTGAGGGCTGACCTGATTGGCTGCCTGTAGCTGAGGGCTGACCTGATTGGCTGCCTGTAACTGAGGGCTGACCTGATTGGCTGCCTGTAGCTGAGGGCTGACCTGATTGGCTGCCGTGACGTCTGACTGCAGTTTCAGGATGCGGGTGTTGGTGGCCTTCAGCTCCTCTTCCTTCCGTTGGTTGATCTCGTCAATCTTCGTCCTGCAGGGACACAAACGATGAGCCGTGAGGACGAGCGCCACCGCCCAATGAGAGGAGAGTGCAGTTGGGAGTCACGCATGCGTCACTTTGCGACAAGTAGCATATACGATGCTAACAAGTAGCATATACGATGCTAACGAGTAGCCTCCGAGATGCTAACGAGAGACTTCTGTAGCGTCTGAAGTAGCCTCCCAGATGCTAACGAGATGCTAACAAGATGCTAACGAGATGCTAACAAGATGCTTCTGCTAGCTTCTGTCTGAAGTAGCCTCCGAGATGCTAACAAGATGCTAACGAGACTTCTGTAGCGTCTGAAGTAGCCTCCGAGATGCTAACCTACTTAACCACTGCTAGCTTAGCTACAAGTTAGCATCAAACACAACAAAACAGGAACAAAGTTGAATGGTGTTTTGAGCTAACGTTAGCATAGCATCAACCACAGCTAGCTACAACGTTTCTGAAATGATTTCCATCTTTATGAAAAAGTTTTTATTTTCATGGATTTCAGTGTGACAGCCATCCGTAGACCATTTAAATCTGAGCATGCTCAGACTCCAACCTGCACTCTCCTGACATCGGGGAGTGACAACCACAACTCCCAGCAGCCACCAGGGCTGTCAGCACAGCGAGGAGAAGAGTAACAGGAAGTGTAGTTCTGACCTGCTGTCGTTGTACAGCGCCTCCTTCTCTCCCTGCAGACGCTGAAAACTACAAATCACAAACTGCATCATTCATTCATTCAGTAAACGGGAAGAATATTCTAAATAATATTTACATCGCTCTGGTGTTTCCCCCTCTCATTCCCCCTGCTCTGGTGTTCCCCCTCTCATTCCCCCTGCTCTGGTGTTTTAATAACACAAAAAAAACTTTATCGGCATCTTACCTCTCCTGTTTCTTCTTTAACTTGTCAGAGAGCTGGAAGACAGACAGGGAGTCAAAAATGTATTATGACTTATTAAAGCTGCATTATGATGTCACACATGCTCTGTCCACTATTAATATACAGTCTATGGGCATGACCCCAGAATGTCTTTAAACTATATGTTGTTCAGTAGCAGGTCCCGGGGGTCCTGGGGGTCCTGGGGGTCCTGGGGCTGTGTGGTGATGTTTACCTTGGTTATCTCTTCCTGCAGTTTGGTGATTTCAGCCTGTTTGGACGCCTGGAGGCAGACGGGAGACGAACGGAGGGTAAACAACAGACACACAACGCTCATGTGAAGCTACACAACAACAACAACAACAACAACAGGTTCATCATCAGGCAAAAACACTGAAAAACAAAAACATGATTTATTTGGGGAAAAAAGTGTGTGTGTGTGTGTCTTTGTGTCTCTCTGTGCGAGTGTGTGTGCTTGTGTGTGTGTATGTGTGTGTGTGTGTGTGTGTGTGTGTCTCTGTGTGTATGTGTGTGTGTGTGTGTGTGTGTGTGTGTGTGTGTGTGTGTGTGTGTGTAGCTACACTACAACATCTTTATCATCAAGCTTTTCTCAGTACACAAAACAAGCAAGAACAGAGTTTTTGGGGATTTTTGTAAAAAAGACAAAAACATATGATTTATTAGTGGAAAGTAGTGTGTGTGTGCGTGTGTTCCTATGTGTGTGACTGTGTGTGAGTGTGAATGTGTGTGTGTGTGTGTGTGTGTGTGTGCGTGTGTATGTGTCCCTGTGTGTGTGACTGTGTGTGTGTGTGTGTGTGTCTGCGTGTGTGTGTGACTGTGTGTGTGTGTGTGTGTGTATGTGTCTTTGTGTGTGTGTGTGTGTGTGTCCCTATGTGTGTGACTGTGTGTGTGTGTGTGTGTGTGTGCGTGTGTCTGTGTGTATGTGTATGTATGTGTCCCTGTGTGTGTGTGTGTGTGTGTGTGTCTCTCTGTGTGTGTGTGTGTATGTGTCTGTCCCTGTGTGTGTGTGTGTGTGTGTCTCTCTGCGTGCGTGCGTGTGTGCGTGCGTGTGTGCGTGCGTGCGTGCGTGCGTGCGTGCGTGTGTGCGTGCGTGCGCTCCAGTACCTCCAGGCTGATGATCTGCTCCCTCAGCAGCCTCTTCTCCTCCTGCTCCGTGCCCAGGGCCATCTCCAGCTCTGGTCCAAAGCAGTGAGTTATTGGACAGAGAGCAGCCGACCAGCCTAGCGCTGCCTGCTTAGCTACAATCTTCTCTACGCTCTTCTCTGACAGGCCTAAAGGGGGCGCCGCACACAGCAGGGGGCAGTCTGTTAGGCCAGACACACACTACAGCGCTCCTCAGAGCTCCGACCAAGGCTGAATCTCATTCCTCTATCTGACCCCTTCCCCATGTATTGCATGTTGGAAATTTGTGATCAATTCTGTATGGTGATGTAACCAAGTGGTGTCCCATTTCATAGGGGGATGTTTTCACCCCTACCCCTTACCCCTTGGTTTCAAGGGCCAAGGGGTAGGGGTGAGGGCCAAGGGGGGGGTGAGGGCCAAGGGGTAGGGGGTGAGGGCCAAGGGGTAGGGGGTGAGGGCCAAGGGGTAGGGGGTGAGGGCCAAGGGGTAGGGGTGAGGGCCAAGGGGTAGGGGGTGAGGGCCAAGGGGTAGGGGGTGAGGGCCAAGGGGTAGGGGGGAGGGCCAAGGGGGGGGGTGAGGGCCAAGGGGTAGGGGGTGAGGGCCAAGGGGTAGGGGTGAGGGGGTGGGGTAGGGGGTGAGGGCCAAGGGGTAGGGGTGAGGGCCAAGGGGTAGGGGTGAGGGCCAAGGGGTAGGGGGTGAGGGCCAAGGGGTAGGGGTGAGGGCCAAGGGGTAGGGGTAAAATGAGAAATGGGATTCAGCCCAAACCTCACATCTGACTTCCTGTCCAACAGCAACGGAATAACTCGGAAATAAAAGGTCTACTTGTGCATCGTTGGGGGGTTAAAGAACAACAGGACAGCTCACAAATGGGCCGTTCCAGTGACACCCGCCCCCCAGGAGCCCACCCCGTCCCTCGGCTGGTAGTGTGTGTCTGCCCTGAGCCAGCTAGCTGCTCTATGCTTAACAAAGCCAGGCTGCGTTATTCTCAAATAGAAACCAGTTTAAATATAAAAATAATGTCCAGCAGGAAGAAAACACTGAGAATCTGAGTTCTACTGTCACTGTTAAAGGTCCCAGGACATGGTGGTCTTTGGATGCTTTTATATAGACCTTAGTGGTCCCCTAATACTGTATATGAAGTCTCTTTTATATAGACCTTAGTGGTCCCCTAATACTGTATCTGAAGTCACTTTTATATAGACCTTAGTGGTCCCCCCTAATACTGTATCTGAAGTCTCTTTTATAGACCTTAGTGGTCCCTAATACTGTATCTGAAGTCTCTTTATATAGACCTTAGTGGTCCTAATACTGTATCTGAAGTCTCTTTATATAGACCTTAGTGGTCCCTAATACTGTATCTGAAGTCTCTTTTATATAGACCTTAGTGGTCCCCTAATACTGTATCTGAAGTCTCTTTTTATATAGACCTCCCTAATAGTGGATCTGAATTCTTTTATATAGACCCCCCTAATACTGTATCTGAAGTCTCTTTATATAGACCTTACTGGTCCCTAATACTGTATCTGAAGTCTCTTTATATAGACCTTAGTGGTCCCCTAATACTGTATCTGAAGTCTCTTTATATAGACCTTAGTGGTCCCCTTACTGTATCTGAAGTCTCTTTATATAGACCTTAGTGGTCCCTAATACTGTATCTGAAGTCTCCCTTAGTGGTCCCCAATACTGTATCTGAAGTCTCTTTTCTAGACCTTAGTGGTCCCTAATACTGTATCTGGAAGTCTCTTTTATATAGACCTTAGTTTCTTACTGTATCTGAAGTCACTTTATATAGACCTTAGTCCCCTATACTGTATCTGAAGTCTCTTTTATATAGACCTTAGTGGTCCCTAATACTGTATCTGAAGTCTCTTTATATAGACCTTAGTGGTCCCTAATACTGTATCTGAAGTCTCTTTATATAGACCTTAGTGGTCCCTAATACTGTATCTGAAGTCTCTTTTATATGACCTTAGTGGTCCCTAATAGTGGATCTGAAGTCTCTTTTATATAGACCTTAGTGGTCCCTAAAGTGGATCTGAATTCTCTTTATATAGACCTTAGTGGTCCCTAATACTGTATCTGAAGTCTCTTTATATAGACCTTACTGGTCCCTGAAACTGTATCTGAAGTCTCTTTAAAACCTTAGTGGTCCCCTCTACTGTATCTGAATTTTTATATAGACCTTAGTGGTCCCCCTAATACTGTATCTGAAGTCTCTTTATATAGACCTTAGTGGTCCCTAATACTGTATCTGAAGTCTCTTTTATATATTACCTTAGTGGTCCCCTAATACTGTATCTGAAGTTTTTATATAGACCTTAGGGTCCCTAATACTGTATCTGTATATAGACCTTATGGTCCCCTGTATCTGAAGTATTTTATATAGACCTTAGTGGTCCCCCCTAATACTGTATCCCCTGAAGTCTTTTATATAGACCTTAGTGGTCCCTAATACTGTATCCCCTGTCTTATAACCTTAGTGGTCCCTAATACTGTATCTGAAGTCTCTTTATATAGACCTTAGTGGTCCCTAACATCTGAAGTCTCTTTATATATAGACCTTAGTGGTCCCCTAATACTGTATCTGAAGTTTTTATATAGACCTTAGTGGTCCCCTAATACTGTATCTGAAGTCTCTTTTTATAGACCTTAGTGGTCCCTAATAGTGGATCTGAATTCTCTTTATATAGACCCCCTAGTGGTCCCTAATACTGTATCTGAAGTCTCTTTATATAGACCTTAGTGGTCCCTAATACTGTATCTGAATTTTATATAGACCTTAGTGGTCCCCTAATACTGTATCTGAAGTCTCTTTATATATAGACCTTAGTGGTCCCCTAATACTGTATCTGAAGTCTCTTTATTAGACCTTAGTGGTCCCTAATACTGTATCTGAAGTCTCTTTTATATAGACCTTAGTGGTCCCTGTATTTCTGAATTCTCTTTATATAGACCTTAGTGGTCCCTAATACTGTATCTGAAGTCCCTTTTTTATAACCTTAGTGGTCCCTATACTGTATCTGAAGTCCCTTTATATTTAGTGGTCCCCCCCTAATACTGGGAAGTCTCTTTATATAGACCTTAGTGGTCCCCTAATACTTTCTGAAGTCTCTTTATATAGACCTTAGTGGTCCCTAATACTGTATCTGAAGTCTTTTATATAGACCTTAGTTCCCTAATACTGTATCTGAAGTCTTTTATATAGACCTTAGTGGTCCCCTGTATTTTATACTGTATCTGAAGTCTTTTATATAGACCCCCCCTGTACTTTCTGAAGTCTTTTATATAGACCTTAGTGGTCCCCTAATACTGTATCTGAAGTCTCTTTATATTTAACCCTAATAGTGGATCTGAATTCTCTTTATATAGACCTTAGTGGTCCCCTGTACTGTGTCTAACTCTTTATATAGACCTTAGTGGTCCCTAATACTGTATCTGAAGTCTTTTTATATAGACCTTAGTGGTCCCTAATTTCTGAATTCTCTTTATATAGACCTTAGTGGTCCCTAATACTGTATCTGAAGTCTCTTTATATAGACCTTAGTGGTCCCTAATACTGTATCTGAAGTTTTTATATAGACCTTAGTGGTCCCCTAATACTGTATCTGAAGTCTCTTTATATAGACCTTAGTGGTCCCCTAATACTGTATCTGAAGTCTCTTTATATAGACCTTAGTGGTCCCTAATACTGTATCTGAAGTCTTTTATATAGACCTTAGTGGTCCCCTAATACTGTATCTTAAGTCTTTTATATAGACCTTAGGGTCCCCCTAATACTGTATCTGAAGTCTCTTTATATAGACCTTAGTGGTCCCCTAATACTGTATCTGAAGTCTCTTTATGGACCTTAGTGGTCCCCTAATACTCTCATGGGGGCGGCCAAATTCTTTGGGCCGGCAAAGCAGGGAAAGGGAAGAATCTTTCCCTTATTACCTCATAAAGGGAAGATTTCAGATCGGCCCATCTGAGCTTTCATGTTCTCAAAGGCAGAGCAGGATACCCAGGGCTCGGTTTACACCATCACCATTTATAACCACTGGGGGGCCACAGGCCGGCTGGGGGGGGGCATATTAATGTTAAAAAACCTCATAAAGTGACATATTCATGCCATGGGACCTTTAACACATTTCTTCAGGAAAATAACAGCCAGTATATGAGAATTTAATGCAACCAGCACCATAAAAAGGGCCACACTGACGGGGCTCATGTGTTAGTCGTTGAGTTGTCTGAATGATTTAAGGATGAATACACAAAAGGCTAAACCTGCACAGACCAGAAAGAAACTGTGTAATTCTCAAAGGCTGAAATGCCGCCCTAAAATGTGCCTCTATGGGAATTTAACATAGGGGGGTGTATACTTATGCCCTCTGCATTTTAACATAGGGGGTGTATACTTATGCCCCCTGTATTTTAACATAGGGGGGTGTATACTTATGCCCTTGTATTTTAACATAGGGGGTGTATACTTATACCCCCTGTATTTTAACATAGGGGGTGTATACTTATACCCCCTGTATTTTAACATAGGGGGTGTATACTTATACCCCCTGTATTTTAACATAGGGGGGTGTATACTTATGCCCCCCTGTATTTTAACATAGGGGGTGTATACTTATGCCCCCTGTATTTTAACATAGGGGGTGTATACTTATGCCCCCTGTATTTTAACATAGGGGGGGGTGTATACTTATGCCCCCTGTATTTTAACATAGGGGGTGTATACTTATGCCCCTGTATTTTAACATAGAGGGGTGTATACTTATGCCCCCTGTATTTTTAACATAGGGGTGTATACTTATGCCCCCTGTATTTTAACATAGAGGGGGTGTATACTTATGCCCCCTGTATTTTAACATAGGGGGGTATATACTTATGCCCCCTGTATTTTAACATAGGGGGGTATACTTATGCCCCCTGTATTTTAACATAGGGGGTGTATACTTATACCCCCTGTATTTTAACATAGGGGGGTGTATACTTATGCCCCCTGTATTTTAACATAGGGGGTGTATACTTATGCCCCTGTATTTTAACATAGGGGGTGTATACTTATGCCCCTGTATTTTAACATAGGGGGTGTATACTTATGCCCCTATTTTTAACATAGGGGGTATATACTTATGCCCCTGTATTTTAACATAGGGGGTGTATACTTATGCCCCTGTATTTTAACATAGGGGGTATATACTTATGCCCCCTGTATTTTAACATAGGGGGTGTATACTTATGCCCCTGTATTTTAACATAGGGGGTATATACTTATGCCCCTGTATTTTAACATAGGGGGTGTATACTTATGCCCCCTGTATTTTAACATAGGGGGGTGTATACTTATGCCCCTGTATTTTAACATAGGGGGTATATACTTATGCCCCTGTATTTTAACATAGGGGGTGTATACTTATGCCCCTGTATTTTAACATAGGGGGTATATACTTATGCCCCCTGTATTTTAACATAGGGGGTGTATACTTATGCCCCTGTATTTTAACATAGGGGGTGTATACTTATGCCCCCTGTATTTTAACATAGGGGGGTGTATACTTATGCCCCTGTATTTTAACATAGGGGGGTGTATACTTATGCCCCTGTATTTTAACATAGGGGGTGTATACTTATGCCCCTGTATTTTAACATAGGGGGATGTATACTTATGCCCCTGTATTTTAACATAGGGGGTTCTGCCGACTGTGTTCTTGTTGCCAAGGCAACATTCATACTTTGCACACAGACATATAATCAGAAGCTAAGCTTTACGAGAGTGTTTAGAGCTGTAGAGTCATTACAGCAACGTTGTTTTGGGAATCGGACCTCGAGACGGGACAGATTCATGTTGAAATCAGCGGCCGCGATCCACTCTTGGTGAAGTGGCCCGTCAGTGTGCTCCTTCAGGACCGTGTGCATTTAAAGAATTAACCCTCGTTTTGGTATTTGGGTCAAATTGAGCCATTTCAAATTAATTATTAAATTGATTAATAAAAAATTTTCTTTCAAAAAAGAAAAAGTTATATTTTTTCTACCTGAAATCAGCGTCCTTACCTTATTTCCTGTGATAAACATGTATTCCTGACTCAGGACATTATTCTGGATATGACACTTATGTTGTTTCCATAGTGGATTATTAACATGAATTATAACCTTATGACATAAAAAACCCCACTTCCATGTTTAATAGTGTTCTAGTAGAGACTGATGCATTCCCTAAACATATATGTTATCTCAGCTGTTTGGAATTGAGATAAAGACATTATGTTAATAGACTAAAATTTTATTTCAGAATTGTTTTTAAAACCCCAAATGGGTCAATTTGACCCGAGGGACACGAGAGGGTCCCGAAGAGAAGACAACACGAGGGTTAAAGGCATCTCAGCAGAAATCAGCGCACTGGGACCACATAAGGGAGATCTCCTGTTTCTTATAATGTGAAATTCAAGTGCTTCGCTGGTCTGTGAGTCGAATAATATCTGAATTATTTCATGATTACTTAATGCAAATACAGTTATTGTTAGAATACACTATGTATATGTACAGCATGTAATTAAATAGATTGGTTTATTTTCATCAGACCAGAGATCACATGAGAGGGAGGTCTTGCTGAGAGTGAACTCACCGTGCAGCTGTTTCTCGGTGTGTTCCAGCTGAGCCTCCGTCTGCAGAAAGGAAGAGAAAACACAGACACACCTTTATAGAAATTATCAATTCTGAGTGTCCACCTCTCACTTTTAGGGATGTCCCGATTAGCCCTGATCCTCATCCAATCCACTTCATTTATATAGCACGATTTTAACAAACACAAGGTTTCCAAAGTATTGCACAAAAAGATAATACAGAATCAATAGATAACACAATAAAAAAAAAGAAGGTACAATGAAATAAATACAATGAAATGCACTGCCAGCATACGGTTAGGGTCAACACTCCACCTGGTGTTAAAAGCCAAAGAAAAGAGGTCTGGTGGAGATATGCTGCTCTATACACGCTAAAAGTAGTGATTATTTACATGGAGTCTGGTGGAGATATGCTGCTCTATACACGCTAAAAGTAGTGATTATTTACATGGAGTCTGGTGGAGATATGCTGCTCTATACACGCTAAAAGTAGTGATTATTTACATGGAGTCTGGTGGAGATATGCTGCTCTATACACGCTAAAAGTAGTGATTATTTACATGGAGTCTGGTGGAGATATGCTGCTCTATACACGCTAAAAGTAGTGATTATTTACATGGAGTCATGTTGTCCTCATGTTGTCCTATATCAATGTTCTTTTTAATTCCCCAAAATAACATGATTGATTCCACCCAACGCTCTTTGCCAAGTACAAATCTCTACTTTCATTAATTTTGGGGCGTCTTATTCAATTTTATAGCATTGTAAAACAAATGGAAGTGTTTTTGAAATAGTATTGAGTAAAAGTTGACATATTCCAGTCTGTGATTATCATCAACATCCATTCCTTTAATTTTAGTCTCAATAATTCCTAATTTCTGCTTTTCTAACTCAAACATTAGGTATAATTTCCTATAAATGAGCTTTATTGACCATAAAATCCAAAAATACCTTAATTAACGCATTCCTAAAAATATGATTTACTGTTGACAACCACACACACACTGTACAACACCGGTGGCCGAGATAAGAGCGCTGCAAACTGTTTTGTATACATACTCACATAATAACATAACGTATACATAACAACTCAGCAAATAGAGTCACTAACAGATGTCTTCAGCCTAATACACCCGACTTAGTGCAGCTAGCGTTTAATGTTCAAATCAAATTACTTGAGTGTTTACGTTACGCCACAAATTGTCCCCATATCAGCATAAATTAACATAAAAAATATAAAATATAAAATGTCAACTTCTGCGATCCGTGTTGAGTGTTCCTCCCATAACTTAAAAAGCTGCATGTCGGAGTTTAAAAAAACAGAAATGATTGCCAAAAAATGCGACTCGGTTGTCAAATAAAGCTGAATATTCCTCTCAGGATCACTCCGTCGGTCACCTGTTCCAGCCTCTCATTGGCTCCCTCTGCGGCCAGCTCCTCCCCTCTCGCTGTGACATCAGAGACGCCGTTGGCGCTGGCTGAGCCGTCGGTCTCCGTGGTAGCGCTCTGGTTGCCCTGGGCGACCGCCTGTCTCTGGAGCTCCTTGTCGTAGCGCTCTTGGAGGGCTAGGGGAAGAGAACAACACCGAGATGATGCAGAGTGTATTCATTCAGTTATTCTCACCCGCGGGAGCTTCTTCTACGTCGATCTGTCGTGTTAACAAAACAAAAAAATGACTGGGAATCCCCCGCTGCTCTATACACCCTAAAAGTAGTGATTATTTACATGGAGTCTGGTGGAGATATGCTGCTCTATACATGCTAAAAGTAGTGATTATTTACATGGAGTCTGGTGGAGATATGCTGCTCTATACACGCTAAAAGTAGTGATTATTTACATGGAGTCTGGTGGAGATATGCTGCTCTATACACGCTAAAAGTAGTGATTATTTACATGGAGTCTGGTGGAGATATGCTGCTCTATACACGCTAAAAGTAGTGATTATTTACATGGAGTCTGGTGGAGATATGCTACTATACATGCGCTAAAAGTAGTGATTATTTACATGGAGTCTGGTGGAGATATGCTGCTCTATACACGCTAAAAGTAGTGATTATTTACATGGAGTCTGGTGGAGATATGCTACTCTATACACGCTAAAAGTAGTGATTATTTACATGGAGTCTGGTGGAGATATGCTGCTCTATACACGCTAAAAGTAGTGATTATTTACATGGAGTCTGGTGGGTTTGGTGATGGTGATGTCTGTTTCATGTTAAACTAAAAGGATCTTCCTCTTTAAATAAAAGGTCTCTCTCTGTAGGGATCCATCCCATAATGTTGTCACACACTTAGAATAATAATCTGAGTCTGTCAGCAACAACACAACTTTTAGTGGACGCTGAACATCTGTCCTGTAGGGTAACATTACAGCTTGTTTCTCCCTGATGCTGAACATCTGTCCTCTAGGGTAACATTACAGCTTGTTTCTACCTGATGCTGAACATCTGTCCTGTAGGGTAACATTACAGCTTGTTTCTCCCTGATGATGAACATCTGTCCTGTAGGGTAACATTACAGCTTGTTTCTCCCTGATGCTGAACATCTGTCCTCTAGGGTAACATTACAGCTTGTTTCTACCTGATGCTGAACATCTGTCCTGTAGGGTAACATTACAGCTTGTTTCTCCCTGATGATGAACATCTGTCCTGTAGGGTAACATTACAGCTTGTTTCTACCTGATGCTGAACATCTGTCCTGTAGGGTAACATTACAGCTTGTTTCTACTTGATGCTGAACATCTGTCCTGTAGGGTAACATTACAGCTTGTTTCTACCTGATGCTGAACATCTGTCCTGTAGGGTAACATTACAGCTTGTTTCTCCCTGATGCTGAACATCTGTCCTGTAAGGTAACATTACAGCTTGTTTCTACCTGATGCTGAACATCTGTCCTGTAGGGTAACATTACAGCTTGTTTCTCCCTGATGCTGAACATCTGTCCTGTAGGGTAACATTACAGCTTGTTTCTCCCTGATGATGAACATCTGTCCTGTAGGGTAACATTACAGCTTGTTTCTCCCTGATGCTGAACATCTGTCCTGTAGGGTAACATTACAGCTTGTTTCTACCTGATGCTGAACATCTGTCCTCTAGGGTAACATTACAGCTTGTTTCTCCCTGATGCTTAACATCTGTCCTGTAGGGTAACATTACAGCTTGTTTCTACCTGATGTTGAACATCTGTCCTCTAGGGTAACATTACAGCTTGTTTCTCCCTGATGCTGAACATCTGTCCTCTAGGGTAACATTCCAGCTTGTTTCTACCTGATGCTGAACATCTGTCCTGTAGGGTCCCATTACAGCTTGTTTCACCCTGATGCTGAACATCTGTCCTGTAGGGTAACATTACAGCTTGTTTCTCCCTGATGCTGAACATCTGTCCTGTAGGGTAACATTACAGCTTGTTTCTACCTGATGCTGAACATCTGTCCTGTAGGGTAACATTACAGCTTGTTTCTCCCTGATGCTGAACATCTGTCCTGTAAGGTAACATTACAGCTTGTTTCTACCTGAGGCTGAACATCTGTCCTGTAGGGTAACATTACAGCTTGTTTCTCCCTGATGCTGAACATCTGTCCTGTAGGGTAACATTACAGCTTGTTTCTACCTGATGCTGAACATCTGTCCTGTAGGGTAAAATTACAGCTTGTTTCTCCCTGATGCTGAACATCTGTCCTGTAGGGTAACATTACAGCTTGTTTCTCCCTGATGATGAACATCTGTCCTCTAGGGTAACATTACAGCTTGTTTCTCCCTGATGCTGAACATCTGTCCTCTAGGGTAACATTATAGCTTGTTTCTACCTGATGCTGAACATCTGTCCTGTAGGGTCCCATTACAGCTTGTTTCTACCTGATGCTGAACATCTGTCTTGTAGGGTAACATTACAGCTTGTTTCTCCCTGATGCTGAACATCTGTCCTGTAGGGTAACATTACAGCTTGTTTCTACCTGATGTTGAACATCTGTCCTCTAGGGTAACATTACAGCTTGTTTCTCCCTGATGCTGAACATCTGTCCTGTAGGGTCCCATTACAGCTTGTTTCTACCTGATGCTGAACATCTGTCCTGTAGGGTAACATTACAGCTTGTTTCTACCTGATGCTGAACATCTGTCCTGTAGGGTAACATTACAGCTTGTTTCTCCCTGATGCTGAACATCTGTCCTGTAAGGTAACATTACAGCTTGTTTCTACCTGATGCTGAACATCTGTCCTGTAGGGTAACATTACAGCTTGTTTCTCCCTGATGCTGAACATCTGTCCTGTAGGGTAACATTACAGCTTGTTTCTCCCTGATGCTGAACATCTGTCCTGTAGGGTAACATTACAGCTTGTTTCTCCCTGATGATGAACATCTGTCCTGTAGGGTAACATTACAGCTTGTTTCTCCCTGATGCTGAACATCTGTCCTGTAGGGTAACATTACAGCTTGTTTCTACCTGATGCTGAACATCTGTCCTGTAGGGTAACATTACAGCTTGTTTCTCCCTGATGCTGAACATCTGTCCTGTAAGGTAACATTACAGCTTGTTTCTACCTGATGCTGAACATCTGTCCTGTAGGGTAACATTACAGCTTGTTTCTCCCTGATGCTGAACATCTGTCCTGTAGGGTAACATTACAGCTTGTTTCTCCCTGATGCTGAACATCTGTCCTGTAGGGTAACATTACAGCTTGTTTCTCCCTGATGATGAACATCTGTCCTGTAGGGTAACATTACAGCTTGTTTCTCCCTGATGCTGAACATCTGTCCTGTAGGGTAACATTACAGCTTGTTTCTACCTGATGCTGAACATCTGTCCTGTAGGGTAACATTACAGCTTGTTTCTCCCTGATGCTGAACATCTGTCCTGTAGGGTAACATTACAGCTTGTTTCTACCTGATGCTGAACATCTGTCCTGTAGGGTAACATTACAGCTTGTTTCTCCCTGATGATGAACATCTGTCCTGTAGGGTAACATTACAGCTTGTTTCTCCCTGATGCTGAACATCTGTCCTGTAGGGTTACATTACAGCTTGTTTCTACCTGATGCTGAACATCTGTCCTGTAGGGTAACATTACAGCTTGTTTCTACCTGATGCTGAACATCTGTCCTGTAGGGTAACATTACAGCTTGTTTCTCCCTGATGCTGAACATCTGTCCTGTAGGGTAACATTACAGCTTGTTTCTCCCTGATGCTGAACATCTGTCCTGTAGGGTAACATTACAGCTTGTTTCTAACTGATGCTGAACATCTGTCCTGTAGGGTAACATTACAGCTTGTTTCTAACTGATGCTGAACATCTGTCCTGTAGGGTAACATTACAGCTTGTTTCTCCCTGATGCTGAACATCTGTCCTGTAGGGTAACATTACAGCTTGTTTCTACCTGATGCTGAACATCTGTCCTGTAGGGGGTAACATTACAGCTTGTTTCTACCTGATGCTGAACATCTGTCCTGTAGGGTAACATTACAGCTTGTTTCTACCTGATGCTGAACATCTGTCCTGTAGGGTAACATTACAGCTTGTTTCTCCCTGATGATGAACATCTGTCCTGTAGGGTAACATTACAGCTTGTTTCTCCCTGATGCTGAACATCTGTCCTGTAGGGTAACATTACAGCTTGTTTCTCCCTGATGATGAACATCTGTCCTGTAGGGTAACATTACAGCTTGTTTCTCCCTGATGCTGAACATCTGTCCTGTAGGGTAACATTACAGCTTGTTTCTACCTGATGCTGAACATCTGTCCTGTAGGGTAACATTACAGCTTGTTTCTCCCTGATGCTGAACATCTGTCCTGTAGGGTAACATTACAGCTTGTTTCTCCCTGATGATGAACATCTGTCCTGTAGGGTAACATTACAGCTTGTTTCTCCCTGATGCTGAACATCTGTCCTGTAGGGTAACATTACAGCTTGTTTCTACCTGATGCTGAACATCTGTCCTCTAGGGTAACATTACAGCTTGTTTCTCCCTGATGCTGAACATCTGTCCTGTAGGGTAACATTACAGCTTGTTTCTCCCTGATGATGAACATCTGTCCTGTAGGGTAACATTACAGCTTGTTTCTACCTGATGCTGAACATCTGTCCTCTAGGGTAACATTACAGCTTGTTTCTCCCTGATGCTGAACATCTGTCCTGTAGGGTAATATTACAGCTTGTTTCTAACTGATGCTGAACATCTGTCCTGTAGGGTAACATTACAGCTTGTTTCTCCCTGATGCTGAACATCTGTCCTGTAGGGTTACATTACAGCTTGTTTCTACCTGATGCTGAACATCTGTCCTGTAGGGTAACATTACAGCTTGTTTCTCCCTGATGCTGAACATCTGTCCTGTAGGGTAACATTACAGCTTGTTTCTCCCTGATACAACTCACCTTTCATTTGCTTCTGGAGGGTGGAGTTCTCGGCCTGGAGGCGGAGCATCTCTCCATCGACAGGACTGGATTGGCTGGGGGGGGCGCTGGCTGCAGAGATGGCTCCTCCTTCCTTCAGACCCTGGTTCTCCTGCTCCAGCTGCTCGATCTGCGTACACAGCTGGAAACAAGCAGCGGGGGTGGGGGTATCATTAGAAAGGGTCTCAGGCCGGCCGTGCGTCCCCACCAGGAACCAATGGGATGACAGCTGACCGCCACAGTCAAACTAAAGCACACTGGGCCTATTTTAACAATCCAAGCATAGAAAGTGTGTTTTTATGTGCGCCCGGTTAGCTCAGTTGGTAGAGTGCGCGCCGATATA
>CM049377.1:31057990-31060490 GCA_026937815.1 Etheostoma perlongum | reverse complement strand
CTTTTTTAGTCTAGGGGGGAGGGTCACCAACTTTTTTAGTCTAGGGGGGAGGGTCACCCAACTGTTGTATTCATGAAAACAGCTTAATTTTAAAGTGGCTTGTTTGGTGCATACTTTTCCAAGTAGATCTCAGTGTCCCCCCGTCCCCCCGTCCCCCCATGCTAGCAGGTAGTCTGACCCAACAAAGAGACAGCAACACAAAGCACCCACGGAGGAAAACATGAATCGGTGCCTATGATAGAAGAAGACAGATCTCCATAATACAAGATATCTACAAGACTGTCAAAGGGTCAGCGAGCTGGTTACAAATCAATGCTTAAATGTCTCGTTTTGTCCATAACTCAAAAGGTATTATATATATCATGTATTATATATCATGTATTATATATCATGTATTAGATGTTATTTCCTGTCCCAGAGGATTAAAGGAACTAGAACATATTCACATTTAATAAGATGAGACGTGCTGATTTTTAAACATAAAAAATGACTCAACGTTATTGAATAGTTGGCGATACGTTTCTTCTTATTTCTTAGACAACTCGTGTGGTGATAAAGAGACGAACACACACACACATGTACACACACGCATGCACACACACAAACACACACACACACACACATGCACACACACACACACACACACACACACACACACGCACACACACGCACACACACACACATAGAAAAGAGCCGAGAGTCGTTTACCTGCCGAGTTCTTCCTGAGATCATCAGACAGCTGGTAGTTCTGAGTCCGCAGCTCCAACAGCTGAGCCTACACACACACACACACACACACACACACACACACACACAGACAGACACACACACACACACATACAGTTAAACACACACACACACACACACACACACACATGAACACACACACACACACACACACACACACACATACACACAGATGAACACACACACACACACATACACACAGATGAACACACACACACACACACACACAGATGAACACACACACACACACACACACAGTTAAACACACACACACAGATATAAACACACACACACACACACATACACACAGATGAACACACACACACACACACACACACACAGTTAAACACACACACACACGCACACATATATAGATAGATGAACACACGCACGCACGCACGCACGCACGCACACAGAGATAGGTATACAGTATATTCAAATATTAGTTGTTGTATTTTATCCTAGTATTTCATTTTATTTATATTCTGTGCTGTGTGACTGATTTTGCTGCTGGAACACTAGAATATCCCAGAATATCCATCCATCTCTCTCTTTGTGCCAATAAAGTACATTTATCTTGGTACACGGGACATTTTACTGCAACATAACGTTACACACCTATCCTTTAACTCATTACGGACCTTTACTGCAGCAAGGTTTTAAACGCAGTACTTGTACTAGTGGCGGAGTGGTATTAGTACCTTTGTTGCAGTAATCTGAATATTTCCCCACCTGTCTCTGGGTCATGGTCCTCAGTGACTGACTGTGCATGTGTACTTTCATAATATTTTCTGGTGTAACTTTGCAATAATTGCCGGTCCAGACTGTGCAGACACACAACACCACTTGTGTGTGTCAGAGCCCGTGACTCTGTCCCGTGCATGCTAACATGTGAGCTAACAGATGCAAACAAGGGTTAGCTTCAGGAAAAGAAGTTACATGGAACCGTTGTCCCTTTCCAGATAAAGCTAAGCTAACTTAGCCGACATTGCGCCAGCATACTGTGGTGAACTGTTGGTTTAAGATGCTTCTGTGAATATATGATGAATGGGATGGATACCTCGGCCCAGACTGACACGACATTATTAAATTAATAAGCCACACGACCAGCTGTAGACCGTTAGTGTCTTTGAACAGCTCTTTGGTCTTGGCCATGTTAGTAGTTGGATTCTTACTGATTGTATGGGGTGGACAGGTGTCTTTATGCAGCTAACGACCACACAACCAGCTGTAGACCGCTATCTCTTAGCGGCTAACAGTTAGCTTGCTAACGGCTAACAGTCCCTGTCAGCGGTGGTTGAGGCTGGAAGGGATACAGCTACGGCAGGAAGTTACGCAAAATGACGCAAGGTCTAGCCAAATATAACAAATATCAATGAAATACTTTCACCCAGGAAACGTGTGTTGGTTCCTGATGTTTTAACCCAAAATCACAATCGTTTTCCTTAACGTAGCTAACTGTTTTGTAGTCCTAAACAGCCGCCGCCGTAGCTGTATCCCGTCTGCTCCCAACGGCTAGCGGTTAGCATGAGAGAGCTAGCGTCCCTGCAGCCGACAGGTGACAGCTACCTGCGGGCGAGCCCGCCGACCTGAGACAACACCTGTCGTGTTGCGTGCTTACCTGCATCCGATGGAACTCCTCCTCTGATAAAGCCTGCGACATGGCCATGGTTGCCCCCGAGCGGCTAGCTAGCAGGCTAGCAGGCTAAGCTAGCGGAGCGGAGGAGGAGAGCAGACGCGCAGGCGCACAGCG
>CM049377.1:31050490-31052990 GCA_026937815.1 Etheostoma perlongum | reverse complement strand
GGATGAAGATGGATGGATGGAATCAAAATTTCACTTTTTAATACTTGGTTGCAAATCCTTTGCAGTCAATCACAGCCTGAAGTCTGGAAGCCTTAGACATCACAGACGCTGGGTTTCATCCCTGCTGATGCTCTGCCACGCCTCTACTGCAATGCTATGGGTGTGCTTCGGGTCATTGTCCATCTGCACTGTGAAGCATTTGGCTGAATATGAGCAGATCATATTCCCAGAAACACTTCAGAATTCATTCTGCTGCTTTTGTCAGTAGTCACATCATCAGTAAATACAAGAGAAGCAGTTCCATTGGCAGGCATACACGCCCCCGCCATGACACTACCGCCGCCATGCTTCACTGATGAGGTGCTATGCTTTGCATCATGTTCCTTTGCTTCTCCTGTCCATAGGATGATGTTCCAGAACTGTGAAGGCTTCACAGTTTGGCAAACTCTAATCTGGCCTTCCTGTTTTTGAGGCTCACCAGTCGTTTCCATCGTGTGGTGAACCCTCTGTATTCACTCTGGTGAACACACACACACACACACACACACACACACACACACACACACACACACACACACACACACACACACACACACACACACACACACACACACACACACACACCTCCTGGAGAGTGATTCTGATCTGGCCGACTGTTGAAGGGTGTTTTCTTCACCGTGTGCGACGAAGGTAACAGGAGGACCTGAATGCAAAGCTCAGTGGGGAAGTAGACGCCAGGGACAGGGAAGCACTGACATAAAAGCTGGCAAGCCTAGTGGGAGAGAGCACTCAGGAAAGGCATGGGAGACCCGGGGGCGAGGAACCGAGGGGAGACACCGGGGCTGGAAGCTGGTACGGAGACAGGCTGAGGCAGGGTGCTGAGGGAGGGAGACCGAGGGAGGAAGCCAGCTGACCGGAGACGAGATGCAGGAGTGGTGGTTAAGACGACGGGAGAAAAAACTGAAAAGGTGACTCGGAGATAGACTAGGTATAAAAAGAGCTTGTACGAGGTTCCCCGAGGTAGCAGAAGCAACGATCAAGCAAAGAGTGGGCGGAGAGCCGGGGTTGATAAACTGTGTGAGCGGTGGGATGCATGTGGGAGGAGATGGGATGCAGGTGGGAGGAGATGGGATGCAGGTGGGAGCAGATGGGATGCAGGTGGGAGCAGATGGGATGCAGGTGGGAGGAGATGGGATGCAGGTGGGAGGAGATGGGATGCAGGTGGGAGGAGATGGGATGCAGGTGGGAGCAGATGAGATGCATGTGGGAGGAGATGGGATGCAGGTGGGAGGAGATGGGATGCAGGTGGGAGCAGATGGGATGCATGGGGGAGGAGATGGGATGCAGGTGGGAGGAGATGGGATGCAGGTGGGAGGAGATGGGATGCAGGTGGGAGCAGATGGGATGCAGGTGGGAGCGGTGGGAGGAGATGGGATGCAGGTGGGAGGAGATGGGATGCATGTGGGAGCAGATGGGATGCATGTGGGAGGAGATGGGATGCAGGTGGGAGGAGATGGGATGCAGGTGGGAGGAGATGGGATGCAGGTGGGAGCAGATGGGATGCATGTGGGAGGAGATGGGATGCAGGTGGGAGGAGATGGGATGCAGGTGGGAGGAGATGGGATGCAGGTGGGAGCAGATGGGATGCAGGTGGGAGGAGATGGGATGCAGGTGGGAGGAGATGGGATGCAGGTGGGAGCAGATGGGATGCATGTGGGAGGAGATGGGATGCAGGTGGGAGGAGATGGGATGCAGGTGGGAGGAGATGGGATGCAGGTGGGAGCAGATGGGATGCAGGTGGGAGCGGTGGGAGGAGATGGGATGCAGGTGGGAGGAGATGGGATGCAGGTGGGAGGAGATGGGATGCAGGTGTGAGGAGATGGGATGCAGGTGGGAGGAGATGGGATGCAGGTGGGAGCAGATGGGATGCAGGTGGGGAGGAGATGGGATGCAGGTGGGAGCGGTGGGAGGAGATGGGATACAGGTGGGGAGGAGATGGGATGCAGGTGGGAGGAGATGGGATGCAGGTGGGAGCAGATGGGATGCAGGTGGGAGGAGATGGGATGCAGGTGGGAGGAGATGGGATGCAGGTGGGAGGAGATGGGATGCATGAGCAGATGGGATGAAGGTGGGGAGGAGATGGGATGCAGGTGGGAGGAGATGGGATGCAGGTGGGAGGAGATGGGATGCAGGTGGGAGGAGATGGGATGCAGGTGGGGAGCAGATGGGATGCAGGTGGGAGATGGGATGCAGGGGGAGGAGATGGGATGCAGGTGGGAGGAGATGGGATGCAGGTGGGAGGAGATGGGATGCAGGTGGGAGGAGATGGGATGCAGGTGGGAGCAGATGGGATGCAGGTGGGGGAGGAGATGGGATGCAGGTGGGAGCGGTGGGAGGAGATGGGATGCAGGTGGGGGAGGAGATGGGATGCAGGTGGGAGGCAGGTGGGAGGAGATGGGATGCAGGTGGGAGTGGGAGGAGATGGGATGCAGGTGGGAGG
>CM049377.1:31037990-31045490 GCA_026937815.1 Etheostoma perlongum | reverse complement strand
ACACACACACACACACACACACACACACACACACACACACACAGACACACACACACACACACACACACACACACCGCCTCTAAACGGCTGCTAATTTCACATTATTACTGAAGCTTGTTATTGCCAGGAGCACAGATAGCAGGTCAGATGGTCATTAACATTCAACAGGCCGAATCACACATATGGCAGCGTATCTCTCTCACACACACACACACACACACACAGACACACAGACCCACACAGACACACAGACACACACACACACACACACACACACACACAGACAGACACAGACAGGAGGTTGTGAATATGCAGCAGGTAACACCTGCTAACGATGGCGTAGTTAACATGTACGCTGCATCTGTTCCTGTGTGTGTGTGTGTGTGTGTGTGTGTGTGTGTGTGTGTGTGTGTGTGTGTGTGTGTGTGTGTGTGTGTGTGTGTGTGTGTGTCACACAGTGCGGGCTGTGGGAGGACCGGAGTCATCTGTGCTCTCGACTACATCCATGACCTGCTGGTTACTAAGGTAACGCACTTAACACAACATTAAAAACCTACTTTGGTGCCCGGGTTGGTCCAGTGGTACAGCGGGCGCACATGTATGAGAGGTTCATGCCTCGACGCAGAGGTCGAGGGTTCAAATCCCACCTCCGTCTATTACCTGCATGTCCCCCCCCTTTCTCACCTGTCTGTCAAAAAAGGCTGAAAAGCCCAAAAAAGAATCTTAAGATCTTATTTTTAATTGCTGTACTATGTGTATATTTCCCTGTAGTATTTGTGTGTTATACTATAATCCCAGCGGGTCTGAGAGCTGCTGCCTGTCTCCTGTCTGCAGCAGGTCGCCAGGACGGACTTCAGCATCATGGACATCGTCCTGGAGCTGCGGAGACAGAGACCCTCGGCCGTCCAGACCAGGGTACGTACTGGTACATGATATAATATATATAATATATAAAATATATAATATAATATATAAAATATGGAAATGAATGAATACACAGAGCTTAACCCACGACCTGGAAAAATTGGGTTTTCTGTGTCAAAATTTCCCCCAATTTTTCTTTTTTGTTACTTTTTTGACATTTTTGTTCCTTTTTTCGACGTCTTTTCACATTTTTGTCCCTTTATTTGACATTTGTTCCCATTTTAGTCCCTTTTGACATTTTTCTCTCTCTTTTTTTACACTTTTTTTAAAGTTTTTTTTTTTTATCAATTATTTTTATCAATTATTTTTCTCTAAATGTTATAAAATTGACCAAAAACCCCCAAATCCAGTGAAAGTAGAGACCTGATTATTAATGTAATGTGTGAGGAGCATCCTCGTTACTATGGCAACATTAGTTTGAAGAAACCTAAATTTCTGATATAGAAACCTTTTGGTAAAGGAGTCAGATCAGACCCAATAAGAACATTACAGTTTATTTTTATTTTATTTCTGACAGATTTGATCTTTTTCCCTCGTTTTGTCTTTCCGTCGACCGGCAAATTTCAGTTTTTCTGAGTCAGAATTTCAAATTAAAAGCCTTTTTATCAACGTTATCGCCGTCTTTTTCGACCCTTTTGTGTCTTTCTTCCAATGTTTTTGTCACTTTTTCAACGTTTGTCGACTTGTTCTGAGCCTTTTGCAATTTTCGTGTTTTTCCTCCAAATGTTTAAAGCTTTTTATTTTTTTTACATTTTTCACTTTTTTTACATTTTTCACTTTTTTTACATTTTAGTCACTTTTATTGACATTTTTCAGGTTCTTTTACCATTTGTTCTTTCTCCAAATGCTGCAAAATTGGCAAAAAAAAAACCCAAATCCAGTGAGACCTGATTATTAATGTAATGTGTGAGGAGCGTCGTTGGGAAACATCCTCGCTAATTTGGGAGAATTAGTTTGAAAGAAACCCAAATTTCTGATATAGAAACTGTTTGGAAAGGGGGGTCAGATTAGACCTGGAGACACTACGTTTGTATTTCAGGAGCAGTATCAGTTCATCTTCACTGCAGCCATCTGCATGATGGAGCGCCTCCTGGAGGACGCCGCCGGTCGTCAGCTGTACTCCAACCTGTCGCAGGTAAAACACTTCAGATCCAGGATTAGGGACCACTAAGGTCTATATAAAAGAGACTTCAGATACAGTATTAGGGACCACTAAGGTCTATATAAAGAGACTTCAGATACAGTATTAGGGACCACTAAGGTCTATATAAAGAGACTTCAGATACAGTATTAGGGACCACTAAGGTCTATATAAAGAGACTTCAGATACAGTATTAGGGACCACTAAGGTCTATATAAAAGAGACTTCAGATACAGTATTAGGGACCACTAAGGTCTATATAAAAGAGACTTCAGATACAGTATTAGGGACCACTAAGGTCTATATAAAGAGACTTCAGATACAGTATTAGGGACCACTAAGGTCTATATAAAAAGAGACTTCAGATACAGTATTAGGGGACCACTAAGGTCTATATAAAAGAGACTTCAGATACAGTATTAGGGACCACTAAGGTCTATATAAAGAGACTTCAGATACAGTATTAGGGACCACTAAGGTCTATATAAAGAGACTTCAGATACAGTATTAGGGGACCACTAAGGTCTATATAAAAGAGACTTCAGATACAGTATTAGGGACCACTAAGGTCTATATAAAAGAGACTTCAGATACAGTATTAGGGACCACTAAGGTCTATATAAAAGAGACTTCAGATACAGTATTAGGGACCACTAAGGTCTATATAAAAGAGACTTCAGATACAGTATTAGGGACCACTAAGGTCTATATAAAAGAGACTTCAGATACAGTATTAAACCACTAAGGTCTATATAAAAGAGACTTCAGATACAGTATTAGGGACCACTAAGGTCTATATAAAGAGACTTCAGATACAGTATTAGGGACCACTAAGGTCTATATAAAAGAGACTTCAGATACAGTATTAGGGACCACTAAGGTCTATATAAAAGAGACTTCAGATACAGTATTAGGGCCACTAAGGTCTATATAAAAGAGACTTCAGATACAGTATTAGGGACCACTAAGGTCTATATAAAAGAGACTTCAGATACAGTATTAGGGGGACCACTAAGGTCTATATAAAAGAGACTTCAGATACAGTATTAGGGACCACTAAGGTCTACATGAGGGTTAACATGAATATATTAATGTTTTTAAATGCGTGTAAAGACGGTTAGTGAAGTGCTGATGAAACGAGTGTTTTGGAGGAAGTAGACGGAGAGAAGCTGCAGACTCAAAAGAGGAAGTGATCAGTTTATCAGACTTCCTGTTATGCTGCTGCATGCAAAGCAGTCTGAGACTCAGAGAGACAGAAGCTGCTCAACACTTTAACACAGAGACAATCCACTGAAACTAAAGTCCAGCGAGCGGAGGACTCACGAGGACAGGTAGGACCGCTTTATCGTCAGCTTTACTCAAATTACAACCAGAACATCTCGTTATAACTGCAGACTCCACACACTCGGAGGATAATTCATCAGTTTCATCTCGCTCTTTTGGTTCATTCGTCTAATTTAAGTCATTAACTCTAACTTCTGTCTCTTTGTGTGGAACCAAAACAAGATCTCAAGGTTAATAAGGCGTCATAATCACACCTTAGTCGACCTAAAAGGAAACGCTGACATTTAGAAACACATTTCTTCTCCCTTCAGGGGTGGAGGAAGTATTCTTTACCCTGTTACTGCAGTAAAAGTACTAATACCACACAGTAACAATACTCTTTTGCAAGTAAAAGTCCTGTGTTGAAAATGTTAACGTCTGTAAAAATCATCAGGAAAATGTGTTTAAAGTATAAAAATGTCCCCGGTGACTGTTGGTTATCTAGAGGGAGTTATTACACGCCCCTGGTTGAATACTCGATTCTGATTGGTCAGAGACTTCTGTAATGTCTGAAGTAGCCTCCGAGATGCTAACGAGATGCTAACGAGAGACTTCTGTAGATGCGTGCTGAAGTAGCCTCCGAGATGCTAACAAGATGCTAACGAGGACTTCTGTAACGTCTGAAGTAGCCTCCGAGATGCTAACAAGATGCTAGATGCTAACGTCTGAAGTAGCCTCTGCTAACGAGATGCTAACGAGGGACTTCTGTAATGTCTGAAGTAGCCTCCGAGATGCTAACGAGATGCTAACGAGAGACTTCTGTAACATCTGAAGTAGCCTCCGAGATGCTAACTAACGAGATGCTTCTATAGCCTCTGCTAACAAGATTGCCTCCCTCCGAGCGTCAAGATGCTAACGAGATGCTAACGAGAGACTTCTGTAACGTTGAAGTAGCCTCCAAGATGCTAACCTACTCAACTAAGTTGGTTCACTGTTGGTTCATCAAAACACAACAAAAGGCTGTCAGCTAAAAGTTAGCATCAAACCATAGATAGCATTTTAAATATTTTCCATCTTCTGTTGTTGTTGTAAAACCATTTTTAAATCAGAAATCAAACTGCAAAACTGAGTTTTTAAGAAGAAAGAAGTGGGAAGAGAGGTGAAGAACGAACAGAGATAAGAAGATGCTAAGTTAACGTTCAGTTAGCAGCCACGTTAAGCTAACGTCAGCAGCATCCATGCTAATGTTAAGTTAGCAGCATCCATGCTAAGCTAAGTTAAGATAGCTTAGCATCGATGCAAGGCACAGATGTAAAGACATTTCAGATATTTAAGAGTTTTGTAAATAAACATTTAATTACCTTTGAAGACCTTTTTTACATAATGAGTTTAAAGACTGAAGTAATCTGTGTGTTTACCAGGAGAAGAAGAAGAAAACACCGCCTTCTGTCTCCAAGAGGTAGAGCCTGTCTGTCTGTCTGCCTGTCTGTCTGTCTGTCTGTCTGTGTGGATGGATGGGAGGATGGATGGGAGGATGGATGGGAGGATGGATGGGAGGAGGGGGAGGGGGATGGTTTAGATGAGAAATAAAAAAAGAGAAGCAAAATAAATTGAAATAACTAGGTCTCGTATAAAGGTTACGAATGGAAACAGGTGAGGAAGGAGGAAGTGAGAACAGGAGGAGAGGTGACGGAGGGGGAGGAGGGGGAGGGGGGGGAGGGGGGGGGGGGGAGGAGGAGGAGGAAGGAGGAGGGGGAGGAGGAGGGGGGAGGGGGAGGAGGAGGAAGGAGGGGGGGAGGAGGAGGAGGAAGGAGGAGGGGGGAGGAGGAGGGGGGAGGGGGGGGGAGGAGGAGGAGGAAGAAGGGTTAAAGAAGAGGATGGCGTGCAGCTCAGATAACGGGACAGTTCAGAGGATTGTTGAGTGAGTTCTTGTATATTCACACATCTCCCCTCTCTCTCTCTCTCTCTCTCTCTCTCTCCTCTCTCTCTCTCTCTCTCTCTCTCTCTCCCCCCCCCTCTCCCCCAGACTGTCACAGCAGCCGAACATGAATGATACGTACGCTGTGGTCAACAAGCCCAGACACCCACCTCCAGCAGCCCGCCCCCACCCTGCTGGAGCCCCGCCCCACCCTGCTGGAGCCCACCCCATCCTGCTGGAGCCCCGCCCCACCTACTGGAGCCCCGCCCAGATCCAGCAGGTAAAGAAACGCCTCTCTCCTTTCCTCTCCTCACCTCTTGTTTCCTCTTTCGTTTCCTCTCCTCTTGTTTCCTCTCTCGTTTCCTCTCCTCTCCTCTTGTCTCCTAACCTCTTGTTTCTTCTCTTGTTTCCTTTCCTCTTGTTTCCTCTCCTTATCTCGTTTCCGCTCTTCACCTCGTTTCCTTTCCTCTCCTCTTGTCTCCTCACCTCTTGTTTCCTCTCTCGTTTCCTCTCCTCACCTCTTGTTTCCTTTCCTCTCCTCTCGTTTCCTCTCCTCACCTCTTGTTTCCTTTCCTCTCCTCTTGTTTCCTCTCCTTATCTCGTTTCCTCTCCTCTTGTATCCTCTCCTCACCTCTTGTTTCTTTTCCTCTCGTCTTGTTTCCTCTCTCGTTTCCTCTCCTCATCTCTTCTTTCCACTCTTGTCTCTTCTCTTGTCTCCTCACCTCTTGTTTCCTCTCCTCATCTCTTGTTTCTTTTTCTCTCGTTTTGTTTCCTCTCCTCTTGTTTCCTCTCCTCACCTCTTGTTTCTTTTCCTCTCGTCTTGTTTCCTCTCCTCACCTCTCGTTTCCTCTCCTCTTGTTTCCTCTCCTCACCTCTTGTTTCTTTTCCTCTCGTCTTGTTTCCTCTCCTCTTGTTTCCTCTCTTGTTTTCTCTCCTCATCTCTTCTTTCCACTCTTGTCTCTTCTCTTGTCTCCTCACCTCTCGTTTCCTCTCCTCTTGTTTCCTCTCCTCACCTCTTGTTTCTTTTCCTCTCGTCTTGTTTCCTCTCCTCTTGTTTCCTCTCTTGTTTCCTCTCCTCATCTCTTCTTTCCACTCTTGTCTCTTCTCTTGTCTCCTCACCTCTTGTTTCCTCTCCTCATCTCTTGTTTCCTCTCTCGTTTCCTCTCCTCTTGTTTCCTCCAGTTTTCCTCTCTTGTGTTTTCTCCTTAACTTCCCCTTCTTCTTCATTTCTTCTCAGTATGTCCTCATTTTGACTCAGTATGTCCTCATCTTGTCTCAGTATGTCCTCTTTTGTCTCAGTATGTCCTCATTTTGTCTCACTATGTCCTCATTTTGACTCAGTATGTCCTCATTTCAACTCAGTTTATCTTCATTTTGACTCACGGTGAGTGTCTCTGAAATGTCCGTCCCCATGTGTCTCCTGATATTTAATCTTCAGGACCCTGCCCCCGTCTTCGTCCCATTTCTATGACAACGACCCTGCAGGAGCATCGGCACCGCCCGTCTACAGCGCCGTCAAACCTCGAGCTAAACCAATCGGCCGGCCGCTCTCGGCCACGCCCATCTACGACATCGCAAAGCCGTCCAATCACAGGCTGGGGTCGTGGCAGCCGTCGCTAGGCGACAACGGAGAGCATCAGCTGCCTCCAGGTGAGGAGACAAGTTTGCAAGTTTGCATTATATATAATAAATATATATATATATATATATATATATATATATATTATACTGATCACTCTGGTAACATGCATGACTTTGTATTAGAGCCCAACCGATATCTCAACAGGCCGATATTATCCCGATCTATCGGTATTTATAATGGCCAATTTTAAAATATAAATATATATATATATATATATATATACAATGAATATTTAAAAAATAAAAACGGACTGTCAACCATGTTATGAGTGTTTGTGTGGCATAGTCTGTCCACCAGAGGACGCTCTACAAACGTCCCTGTTAGTGATGGCGTTGCATAGTCTGTCCACCAGAGGACGCTCTACAACGTCCCTGTTAGTGATGGTGTTGCATAGTCTGTCCACCAGAGGACGCTCTACAACGTCCCTGTTAGTGATGGTGTTGCATAGTCTGTCCACCAGAGGGCGTCCCTGTTAGTGATGTCCAGTCTGTCCACCAGAAGACGCTCTACAACGTCCCTGTTTTTGTTCAAAGGACTTTAAGTTTCAGATCTTAAGTTTGTATTTTTCTACATATTATTTATTAGAACTTTATTATATTTTGATGTTCTGTT
>CM049377.1:31022990-31030490 GCA_026937815.1 Etheostoma perlongum | reverse complement strand
TCTGGTGGACAGACTATGCAACACCATCACTAACAGGGACGTTGTAGAGCGTCCTCTGGGGACAGACTATGCAACGCCATCACTAACAGGGACGTTGTAGAGCGTCCTCTGGTGGACAGACTATGCAACACCATCACTAACAGGGGCGTTGTAGAGCGTCCTCTGGTGGACAGACTATGCAACGGCATCACTAACAGGGACGTTGTAGAGCGTCCTCCGGTGGACAGACTATGCAACGCTATCACTAACAGGGACGTTGTAGAGCGTCCTCCGGTGGACAGACTATGCAACGCCATCACTAACAGGGGAGTTGTAGAGCGTCCTCCGGTGGACAGACTATGCAACGCCATCACTAACAGGGACGTTGTAGAGCCCTCCGGTGGACAGACTATGCAACGGCATCACTAACAGGGACGTTGTAGAGCCCTCCGAAAACAGACTATGCAAATTCACTAACAGGGACGTTGTAGAGCGTCCTCCGTGGACAGACTATGCAACGCCATCACTAACAGGGACTTTGTAGAGCGTCCTCTGGTGGACAGACTATGCAACACCACCACTAACAGGGACGTTGTAGAGCGTCCCTTGGTGGACAGACTATGCAACACCACCACTAACAGGGACGTTGTAGAGCGTCCTCTGGTGGACAGACTATGCAACACCACCACTAACAGGGACGTTGTAGAGCGTCCTCTGGGGACAGACTATGCAACACCACCACTAACAGGGACGTTGTAGAGCGTCCTCTGGGGGACAGACTATGCAACGCCATCACTAACAGGGACGTTGTAGAGCGTCCTCTGGTGGACAGACTATGCAACACCACCACTAACAGGGACGTTGTAGAGCGTCCTCTGGTGGACAGACTATGCAACGCCATCACTAACAGGGACGTTGTAGAGCGTCCTCCGGTGGACAGACTATGCAACGCCATCACTAACAGGGACGTTGTAGAGCGTCCTCCGGTGGACAGACTATGCAACGCCATCACTAACAGGGACGTTGTAGAGCGTCCTCTGGGGGACAGACTATGCAACGCCATCACTAACAGGGACGTTGTAGAACGTCCTCTGGAGGACAGAAACAGGTCTTCATGTCCTGGAGGAGTTAAGGAGAAGACACCAGAACAGACCATGTGACCATTAATACTTCATGAGAGTATTTATTTTTTATTAACACATGTTACGTAACATGAACCTCAGAAAAACAGATAATAAATTCATTTTCATAACAGACTCTCTTGTCTTTTTCAGTCTGAAGTGAAGAGTTCAATCTGCACGGATTCTTTCACATAAAGAAAACAAAGTGAAGAAACAGGAGAAGTGGAAAGAATGGAGATGAAAAGAGGAGAGGAGAGGGCTAGACCCTCAACTGGCTTCAATTAAGGAAATTACAGAGAGAGCAGAAGAGGAGAAGACTGGGAGATGATTACAGGGCGGAGCCCCGCAGCCCCGCAGGATCTAACCTCCAGTCTAAACCTGAACGTGGGCCCAGCCCCGGGCCACGCTATTTAAGGCTCCGGCTGCTGGAAACACTGACTCCAGACCTGCTGTGGTCTGGAGTCTGGTCCCGGAGTCCAGATTAGAGCCAGACCCAGACATCGCCAGATATTAGCCATGTCCCAAACTATTCATATCTGCATTTATAAAGGAGCATAAATGAATTATTAAAAAATAAGACCATGTTATGAGTGATGGCGTTGCATAGTCTGTCCACCAGAGGACGCTCTACAACGTCCCTGTTAGTGATGGCGTTGCATAGTCTGTCCCCCAGAGGACGCTCTACAACGTCCCTGTTAGTGATGGTGTTGCATAGTCTGTCCACCAGAGGACGCTCTACAACGTCCCTGTTAGTGATGGTGTTGCATAGTCTGTCCACCAGAGGACGCTCTACAACGTCCCTGTTAGTGATGGCGTTGCATAGTCTGTCCACCAGAGGACGCTCTACAACGTCCCTGTTAGTGATGGCGTTGCATAGTCTGTCCACCAGAGGACGCTCTACAACGTCCCTGTTAGTGATGGCGTTGCATAGTCTGTCCACCAGAGGACGCTCTACAACGTCCCTGTTAGTGATGGCGTCCCTGTCTGTCTCGCTCTCGCTATTATTATTATTATTATATTATTTTATAGATATTATTTAATAAAGTGAACATCCTCTAAAGAAACCCCGGTGGCTTTAACGAGCTCATTAAACTTATTAAATTATGTAATTTTATTGATCTTGTCTTGTATTTTTATTTCTCTCTCGTGCTATTTCTCCATCCCTCTGTTTTTATCTTTATTTATCTCTTTCTCTATATGTGTATTTTCCCTCTCGTTTCCTGTCATCCAATCAGTTTTCTTTTCTCGTTCTCTCGCTCGCCCCCCATTTCCCTTTTCCTCCCCTTTATTTTCTCATGTCTTTCTCTCCATCCCTTCCTCACCTGTACATTTCCATCCCTCGTTTCCTGTAACCCAATCATCTTGTGTCTGTTTTCTTTTCTCCCTCTGCACATCTCCACGTTTATTCTCCTGTTTGTTTCTTTACTGCTCCGTAGTTCTTTTATTTCCATGCACCTCCCCACTTTATGTCTCTCTCTCTCTCTCTCTCTCTCTCTCTCTCTCTCTCTATATATATATATATATATATATATATATATATGCATATATACAGTTTATACATCACTGTATCTGTCTATTTATTTTATATCTCCCTCTCTCTCTCTATACATATATATATATATATACATATATATATATATGTATATATGCATATATACAGTTTATACATCACTGCATCTGTCTATATATTTAATATATTTAATATCTCTGTGAGTCGGGGTCTCTCTCCACACATCTGGCTTTGGGAGGAGAAAAACAGCCCATTAAAGAGCCGGACCGTACCATAGCTCGGTGTTTCTAAGGGTGGAGCAGCAGTTTCTCCATTAACAACATACTATTTTAACATAAAAAAAATAATAACACTTACATTTTCTGAGAAACCCGCAGTGAATCAAGAGGTGCACCTTTAACGAAACCAGTCCATTTACATTGGTTGGGGGGGTTTGGTTGAGCTCCTGTAACTGCGCTGCCCCCTCCCACCCGGGTGCGACGTGGTACGGTCCAGACGGACCGCTAGCAGGGGCAGAGCGAGCCGTGCCAAGCCGAGGCAGGCTGCGTGTGAGTGGGGGAGACAAGCCGCGCCGCTCCGCTCTCACGTCGCTTCTCTGGATTATTATTTACACGTTTTCCTTCCAACGCGGGACATTTTTAACTGCCCCGGACCGGACTACCCCACCCCCCCAAACTGACGTGCACTCACTCAGGTTGTTAATGCCCCGGAGGGGGGCAAGACGAGAAGCGGCAGCGGCGCGTGGGACTGTGGATTTAACGCTGGACTCTTCTGCGCGTTTCCCTTCAGGTAAGCCCGGAGCTCTGTGTTTATTAGTTTCTGTATGGGGGGGTCTCCAGGGGGGGGGGGGTCTCCAGGTCTGGGGGGGTAGCTGTGGTGGAGGTGGAGATGAAGGGGGAGGGTGGGAGGGTGGGGGTGGATGTTTGGAGGGGAAAACGCCTCGCCTCCCCACCGCATCACCGCTCCTCCACCGCTCCTCCACCGCTCCTCTGCCGCGTCTGTTTCACCTTCTTCACGAGTCAACCATCTCCTCTCTTTGTTCTGTTTTCATGTAGTAAGAGGACATGGAAAGGACCCTGTGTGTGGGGGGGGGTTATAACGTAACGTTACCCCAGGTAGAGTTGCTTTCACCCCCGGGGGGGGGTATTTTGGAGGCTCGCTCGGTCTAGCAACGCGGCTAGCGGTGCGGCGTCCATTTTTCTTTAAAAACTGTACCATTGTTAGCGTAAAAAGACGCGTTTTGGTGCCGCGAGTGTGTATGTGTGTGTGTGTGTGTGTGTGTGGAAGGGAGAGCGGGGAGAGGAGGGGGATGAGAAGGGGGGAGGAGGGGTCTGGGAGGTAGCTAGGCTCCAGACGCCGATCCATTAAAGAAGAACAAAGGGGGGAGGCGGCAGAAAAACGGTTCAAATCGCAGCCGAAACGCCGAAAAACGCGTCAAACGTCGCGGGACGCACACCGCCCGGGCTGCCCCCCGGGCTGCTGCCCCCCGGCTGCTGCCCCCCGAGCAGAAGATTCCGGTTTCTGTGTTTCTGGATCCGGACCGTCCATGTGCCGGAGAGGAGCCTCCATCCTCCGCTCGCTGAACCGGTTCTGATCGATCCGTGTCGGAGTGATCGAACTGTTTTGGATGTATAGGAACACACACACACACACACACACATAGACAGACACACACACACAGAAACACACACACACACAGAAACACACGTACAGAGAAACATATACACACACACACACAGACATACACAGAAACACACACACAAACACAGAGAAGCGTACACACACACATACAGAAACACACAAACACACATACAGAGAAACACACACATACGCACACACACACACTAACACACTAACACACATACAGAAACACACAAATACAGAAACACAAATACACACACACACACACACAGAAACATCCACACACACACAGAAACACACTAACACACATACAGAAACATACACACAAACAAACACACACATATGCACACACACATACAGAAACACACACACACACATACAGAAACACACACACACACAGACAGAAACACACAAATACAGAAACACACACAGAGAAATACAGAAACACACACACAGACACACACACAGACACACACTCCCCCCCTCTCCAGGCTGCCAGTTGTTTCATATCAGAGGAAACGTGGATTATTCTCTCCACTCGTCTTCCTCCATTAGTCTCTGAAATGTCCCAAAAAGACCAAAATAAACGTCCTCACACGTCTCGTTGTGTCCCCAACTCAGAGACGTCCTCTCCCCTGTCCCAGAGGGAGACATCTCCCAAGTCTACCTGCTTTTACATCAAAACATGACTTAAAGTGATGAGTCGGTTATGAAACCACGGCGATGGTCCTGCAGGACTACGCCAGGACCCGCGTGGCGTCTTCATTCATAAAAAAGGGCAGTTTCACCTCATTTTGGACCGTTATATCTCCATATCTGAGTCATTAGAAAAGCTAGAGCAGATGATTAATTAATTAATTAGTAAAGTCAGAAGACGTACAGTTATTAGATCTGGTGATGGGCTTTATCACATTCATTCATCTAACCCTCGTGTTGTCTTCCAGGTCAACTTTTTCTCATGTTTTTGTCCCTTTTTACAACACGTCTGTCCCTTTTTTTTACGTTCAACACTACGTAACACTAACTTATTAACTTTAGTCTTACAGTTATTTTTGGAATTTATGGTCCATAAAGCTCATTTATAGGAAATTATACCTAATGTTTGAGTTAGAAAAGCAGAAATTAGGAATTATTGAGACTAAAATTAAAGGAATGGATGTTGATGATAATCACAGACTGGAATATGTCAACTTTTACTCAATACTATTTCAAAAACACTTCAATGAATGAGAGGGGCAACACCAGAGTCTTGTTAATATGAGCCAACAGCTGTCTGTAGGTGGTGGATCACGTGATCGGGATGGATCATGTGATCGGTGAGGGATCATGTGATTGGTTAAGGATGCAGCAGCTGGTCTGACACACCGACAGATGTTGAGCCGATCAATAACCTGATCGATCAGTCGGATCACATTCAGGTGAATAACAGGGAACAAGACAGAGATGTAGTTTAATAATAATAATAATAATAATAATAATAATAATACCAGCCCAACCCTACGGACCCCGAGCTATAGAGCTCCATAGTTTAATGAATGAATGCTAACTGTTTATTATGTTATATCTCCTCTCTGGTAAACACATGATCTTTGTGGAGAAACTACAGATCTGTCGAATGAAAAAACGAATCCATTAGTGGACCGAGAGACGGGGGACGGCCCCGTGAGCGCGTCTTCTTCTACTGGTCCTGTGTTGGTGATGTCTCCGTCCATTAGGACTGCACCATATCAGGAAAATACCTAAAAGTCATTATTCTCACTGATACTGCTATTTCATTTTTTTTTTTAACCCATGTTGGATTCATGTTGTCCTCATGTTGTCCTCATGTTGTCTTCATGTTGTCTTCATGTTGTCTTCATGTTGTCCTCATGTTGTCCTCATGTTGTCTTCATGTTGTCTTCATGTTGTCTTCATGTTGTCCTCATGTTGTCTTCATGTTGTCTTCATGTTGTCCCCATGTTGTCCCCATGTTGTCCCCCATGTTGTCCTCATGTTGTCCTCATGTTGTCCCCATGTTGCCCTCATGTTGTCCTCATGTTGTCCTCATGTTGTCCCCATGTTGTCTTCATGTTGTCTTCATGTTGTCCTCATGTTGTCCTCATGTTGTCCTCATGTTGTCTTCATGTTGTCTTCATGTTGTCTTCATGTTGTCCTCATGTTGTCTTCATGTTGTCTTCATGTTGTCCCCATGTTGTCCCCATGTTGTCCCCATGTTGTCCTCATGTTGTCCTCATGTTGTCCCCATGTTGCCCTCATGTTGTCCTCATGTTGTCCTCATGTTGTCCCCATGTTGTCTTCATGTTGTCCTTGTGTTGTCCTCATGTTGTCTTCATGTTGTCCTCCTGTTGTCCTCCTGTTGTCCCCATGTTGTCCACATGTTGTCCTCATGTTGTCCCCATGTTGTCCTCATGTTGTCCCCATGTTGTCCCCATGTTGTCCTCATGTTGTCCTCATGTTGTCCCCATGTTGTCCCCATGTTGTCCCCATGTTGTCCACATGTTGTCCTCATGTTGTCCTCATGTTGTCCCCATGTTGTCCCCATGTTGTCCCCATGTTGTCCACATGTTGTCCTCATGTTGTCCTCATGTTGTCCCCATGTTGTCCCCATGTTGTCCTCATGTTGTCCTCATGTTGTCCCCATGTTGCCCTCATGTTGTCCCCATGTTGTCCTCATGTTGTCCTCATGTTGTCCTATATCAATGTTCTTTTTAATTCCCCAAAATAACATGATTGATTCCACCCAACGCTCTTTGCCAAGTACAAATCTCTACTTTCATTAATTTTGGGGCGTCTTATTCAATTTTATAGCATTGTAAAACAAATGGAAGTGTTTTTGAAATAGTATTGAGTAAAAGTTGACATATTCCAGTCTGTGATTATCATCAACATCCATTCCTTTCATTTTAGTCTCAATAATTCTTAATTTCTGCTTTTCTAACTCAAACATTAGGTATAATTTCCTATAAATGAGCTTTATTGACCATAAATTCCAAAAATAACTGTAAAACTAAAGTTAATAAGTTAGTGTTACGTAGTGTTGAACATTGAAAAAAAGCGTCAAAAGTGTTGATTTTCCATTTTGCCGTGGCGACAACACGAGCGTCCCTCTGTGATTTGGATATTGCTGTAGTCCATATTGAGATATTGATAGAATTGTGATTAATTGTGCATCTCTCGCCGCCTGTTCGTCAACTAACGAGCAAAACACCAAACTGCTCAAGATGTTTGACAGACGGACGGTTGTTCCTC
>CM049377.1:31015490-31017990 GCA_026937815.1 Etheostoma perlongum | reverse complement strand
GCAGTGTGTCAAACCTGGTGAAGAACTACAGGAAACGTTTGACCTCTGGAACTGCAAACAAAGGCTACTGGACCAAATATTAACATTGATTTTCTCAGGTGTTCAAATACTTATTTGCAGCTGTATCATACAAATAAATAGTTAAAAAATCATACATTGTGATTTCTGGATGTTTTTTTTAGATTATGTCTCTCACAGTGGACATGCACCTACGAGGACAATTTCAGACCCCTCCATGATTTCTAAGTGGGAGAACTTGCAAAATAGCAGCGTGTTCAAATACTTATTTTCCTCACTGTGTATGCAGACACACACACACACACACACACACACACGCCAATGTTTATTAGTCTACAATTAGGCTCAAAAATAAACACACACACATTGGTGCTGAGTCAGTGCTGAGGAAACTCTGAGTCAGCAGAACGAGAGACAGATATGATATTTCAGCCTGCAGCCTTCCAGCTCGTCTGTCTGTCTGTCTGCGTTACGGCTTTAAGAAGACGGCTGTGGTGGCAGTGTGTTAAACCCATCCATGACGTCATTAACCTTAAAGGGCCCGTGTTATTATAAAAGTGCCCATATTCTGCTCATCTTCAGGTTCATAACTGTATTTTGAGGTTGGACCAGAACAGGTTTCCATGGTTTCATTTTCTAAAAACACCAGATTGTTGTTGTACTGCACATTGCTGCAGATCCTGTTTTCACCCTGTGTGTTTAGGTCTCTGTTTTATCTCCAGAGTGAGACATCTCGCTAGTCTTATCTCCAGAGTGAGACATCTCTCTAGTTTTATCTCCAGAGTGAGACATCTCTCTAGTTTTATCTCCAGAGTGAGACATCTCTCTAGTTTTATCTCCAGAGTGAGACATCTCGCTAGTCTTATCTCCAGAGTGAGACATCTCTCTAGTTTTATCTCCAGAGTGAGACATCTCACTAGTTTTATCTCCAGAGTGAGACATCTCACTAGTTTTATCTCCAGAGTGAGACATCTCTCTAGTTTTATCTCCAGAGTGAGACATCTCTAGTTTATCTCCAGAGTGAGACATCTCTCTAGTTTTATCTCCAGAGTGAGACATCTCTCTAGTTTATCTCCAGAGTGAGACATCTCTCTAGTTTTATCTCCAGAGTGAGACATCTCTCTAGTTTTATCTCCAGAGTGAGACATCTCTCTAGTTTTATCTCCAGAGTGAGACATCTCACTAGTTTTATCTCCAGAGTGAGACATCTCACTAGTTCTATCTCCAGAGTGAGACATCTCTCTAGTTCTATCTCCAGAGTGAGACATCTCACTAGTTTTATCTCCAGAGTGAGACATCTCACTAGTTTTAGCTCCAGAGTGAGACATCTCTCTAGTTTTAGCTCCAGAGTGAGACATCCCCCTTCTATCCTATCTTTGTTGGGAGCTGCACATGCTCAGTAGCTCGGTGAGATCCTCTTTCTCCAGCTTTGGTCAGTCCAAGGCAGGATCAGCTGGGAGACTTCTTCTAGACCAGGGACACAACAGGGACAGGAAGTAGTTCTTTTGGAGATTCTGGTCCACTAGTGGCTGTTGGAGCAGTGTTTTCCATTGAGAACGAGCTAGCATGCTACGGTTAGCCACCTGGTCTCTAGTGACGTAGAAAGCCGTGCAGATGTTGGACAGCTCACCCAGAGACTAAAGACAGAGGACACTCAGAAACCGGATCAGGCACACACACGCATACATACATGCATGCATACACACACACATACACACACACGCATACACACACACAAGCACGCACACACACAAATGTACACTCAGGATGAGCCGAGGAACAGGCAGGAAACAATCAACTTCCTCCCTCCTGACCTCCGGCAGCTGGACCTGTGTGTGTGTGTGTGTGTGTGTGTGTGTGTGTGTGTGTGTGTGTGTGTGTGTGTGTGTGTGTGTGCTTCATCCTTAGAGAGGTCAGGGTCAAATACATCCGTGTGTGTTCAGATGTTTTGTGTTACACCTTGCAGTAAAACACAACTCACGCAGTAAGTTAATTGTTCTTTAATTGCAGATAATGAAGAGAAGTTAAATTAAAAACACATTTTATAAAATGTGTTTTTAATATCCATATTTATTCATGAAGTCCATTTTAAAAACAACAATCAGAGATAACAAAAAAGAAAAATCTTTTAAAAGACAATCAGACGTGTCTTCACCTCCTGAAGGTTACCATGGTGACCCCCCCCCCCCCATACTCTCTGTAACTAAGCGTAACTTCCGTTGGAAACGGACCGGTACTGTTGCAGCCGTCGTCATGGTTGCAGGTTCCGGCGCAGAGGGCGCGACCTCCTTCTGAACTCTCTGCACAAGATGTGTGTGTGTGTGTGTCTCTGTGGGTGGGTGTGAGTGTGTGTGTGTGTGTGTGTGTGTCTCTGTGGGTGGGTGTGAGTGTGTGTGTGTGTGTGTGTGTGTGTGTGTGTGGAAAGGATGCTTTTGACTGCTTGTGTGAGAAAGTGTGTCTCTCCACGTGTGTGTCTCTGTGG
>CM049377.1:31000490-31002990 GCA_026937815.1 Etheostoma perlongum | reverse complement strand
ATCACGATTCTCTGACACTGACTTTCTTCTCCCACCTACTGGGCAATATTATACATAATACCTAAAAATACACTTTCATTACAGTGCAATATTTATTTATTATTTAATACTTAACCATTTAATTTCATTAGTAACATTGAGTTTGTCAGCTTTTTGGGCGGAGTTAGCAACGGCTTTCAGGAAGGCCTCCGTCCTCGCTCATAGCTCCTCAGAGATCCCTCCTCCATCCTCGCTCCTAGCTCCTCAGAGATCCCTCCTCCATCCTCGCTCCTAGCTCCTCAGAGATCCCTCCTCCATCCTCGCTCCTAGCTCCTCAGAGATCCCTCCTCCATCCTCGCTCCTAGCTCCTCAGAGATCCCTCCTCCATCCTCGCTCATAGCACCTCAGAGATCCCTCCTCCATCCTCGCTCATAGCTCCTCAGAGATCCCCTCCATCCATCCTCAGATCCGTCCTCCATCCTCGCTCATAGCTCCTCAGAGATCCCTCCTCCATCCTCGCTTATAGCTCCTCAGAGATCCGTCCTCCATCCTCGCTCATAGCTCCTCAGAGATCCCTCCTCCATCCTCGCTCATAGCTCCTCAGAGATCCCTCCTCCATCCTCGCTCCTAGCTCCTCAGAGATCCCTCCTCCATCCTCGCTCATAGCACCTCAGAGATCCCTCCTCCATCCTCGCTCATAGCTCCTCAGAGATCCCTCCTCCATCCTCGGTCATAGCTCCTCAGAGATCCCTCCTCCATCCTCGGTCATAGCTCCTCAGAGATCCCTCCTCCATCCATCCTCAGAGATCCCTCCTCCATCCTCGCCATAGCTCCTCAGAGATCCCTCCTCCATCTCGGTCATAGCTCCTCAGAGATCCCTCCTCCATCCTCGGGTCATAGCTCCTCAGAGATCCCTCCTCCATCCTCGGTCATAGCTCCTCAGAGATCCCTCCTCCATCCTCGGTCATAGCTCCTCAGAGATCCCTCCTCCATCCTCCATCTCGCTCATAGCTCCTCAGAGATCCCTCCTCCATCCTCGCTCATAGCACCTCAGAGATCCCTCCTCCATCCTCGCTCATAGCTCCTCAGAGATCCCTCCTCCATCCTCGCTCATAGCTCCTCAGAGATCCCCTCCATCCTCATAGCCATCCTCCTCCATCTCATAGCTCCTCAGAGATCCCCTCCATCCATCCATAGCTCCTCAGCCCTCCTCCATCCTCGCTCATAGCTCCTCAGAGATCCCTCCTCCATCCTCGCTCATAGCTCCTCAGAGATCCCTCCTCCATCCTCGCTCATAGCTCCTCAGAGATCCCTCCTCCATCTCGCTCATAGCTCCTCAGAGATCCCTCCTCCATCCTCGGTCATAGCTCCTCAGAGATCCCTCCTCCATCCTCGGTCATCAGCTCCTCAGAGATCCCTCCTCCATCCTCGATAGCTCCTCAGAGATCCCTCCTCCATCCTCGCTCATAGCTCCTCAGAGATCCTCCTCCATCCTCTCTCATAGCTCCTCAGAGATCCCTCCTCCATCCTCTCTCATAGCTCCTCAGAGATCCCTCCTCCATCCTCGCTCATAGCTCCTCAGAGATCCCTCCTCCATCCTCGCTCATAGCTCCTCAGAGATCCCTCCTCCATCCTCGCTCATAGCTCCTCAGAGATCCCTCCTCCATCCTCGCTCATAGCTCCTCAGAGATCCCTCCTCCATCCTCTCTCATAGCTCCTCAGAGATCCCTCCTCCATCCTCGCTCATAGCTCCTCAGAGATCCCTCCTCCATCCTCGCTCCTAGCTCCTCAGAGATCCGTCCTCCATCCTCGCTCATAGCTCCTCAGAGATCCCTCCTCCATCCTCGCTCATAGCACCTCAGAGATCCCTCCTCCATCCTCGCTCATAGCTCCTCAGAGATCCCTCCTCCATCCTCGGTCATAGCTCCTCAGAGATCCCTCCTCCATCCTCACTCATAGCTCCTCAGAGATCCCTCCTCCATCCTCGCTCCTAGCTCCTCAGAGATCCCTCCTCCATCCTCGCTCATAGCACCTCAGAGATCCCTCCTCCATCCTCGCTCATAGCTCCTCAGAGATCCCTCCTCCATCCTCGCTCATAGCACCTCAGAGATCCCTCCAAAAACAGCGACAAAAATGTCAAAAAACATAATAACAACCAATGCATAAAGAAAGCAACAAAATGTCTCGAAAAAGCAACAAAATAGTCCAACCGTGTCTTTGTCTCGCTGTGCAGGCGTGGTCGTGGGCGAGGACGACTGGTCGGCCGACCCCCGGAGGAAGAGGCCGGCGAAGGGCGGCAGCCGCCTCTTCATCGGCGCCGCCATCGACGGGAAGTCGGAGTACTTCCCCACGCTGTCCAGCAGGAAGCTGGTGGCGGACGAGGAGAGCGTCAACATGTTCTCGCTGGTCTACCAGGACGAGTTCGTGTCCTCGCAGATCAAGATCCCGTCCGACACGCTGTCCCTCTACCCCGCCTTCGACATCTACTACGTCTACGGCTTCTCCAGCCGCAACTACGTCT
>CM049377.1:30985490-30990490 GCA_026937815.1 Etheostoma perlongum | reverse complement strand
GCTGTGTTGTTGTGCTGGTGTCTCTGTTACTGATGGTGTTGGGGTCCGGCCCCAGAGCTGCCGTGTCGTTGTGTGAGTGTCGGCTCCGTCCCTTTAATGGGCTCTAAAGGGATCAGGGACTACAGGCCTGCACTGAAACCTGGGTCTGGATTTATGTCTCCGCCTGGACCAGCAGCTGCTGCCAGGGGCCAACCAGCTGCTCATAAATCCTGTGTGTGTGTGTGTGTGTGTGTGTGTGTGTGTGTGTGTGTGTGTGTGTGTGTGTGTGTGTGTGTGTGTGTGTGTGTGTGTGTGTGTGTGTGTGTGCGTGTGCGTGTGTGTGTGACAGGGGCTCAGGGTTTTAATGGGTTGATGGCTCTGTCTGGCACGTCAAGGCTTTGGTTTCTACGGGTGACTGAGAGGCTGCACGATGTGTGTGCGTGTCTGGGTGTGTGTGTATGTGAATATATATGTGTGTGTGTGTGTGTGTGTGTGTGTTTGACAGAGCTAATGCTAACAGGTGTACACACAGATCTAATGCTAACAGGTGTACTATAGTTAGCTCTGACAGGAGCTCGTTAGCTGAGAACATGGACCGATTATGAGACAGAGACTCCGTCTATATTGGACCAACACACCCAAAATCCTTGTTTTTGTGTGTTTTTGTGTTTTTTTTACCCATAACCCCTCTTGGGTGAAAAGACTTTGATCCGTTAAATTTCCCATGATAGTTCCCCGTTTGATCTTTTTAATTCCTCTTCAGAACACGAGACAAAATAAGAGTTAACTTGCAAAACGTGATATGCAAATGAATGTTTTTCTTCTTGTTGACATGTTTCTGATCGTCAGGAGTTTAAAGTGAGATCCAGAGAAACTCTTTGTTCTTCCCACAGGGAGCACAGAATGCAAGATACAATTATAATAACATTTATAATAAATTATAATAACATTTATAATAAACTATAATAACATTTATAATAAATTATAATAACATTTATAATAAACTATAATAACATTTATAATAAATTATAATAACATTTATAATAACATTTATAATAACATTTATAATAAATTATAATAACATTTATAATAAATTATAATAACATTTATAATATTTATAATAACATTTATAATAAATTATAATAACATTTATAATAACATTTATAATAAATTATAATAACATTTATAATAAATTATAATATTTATAATAACATTTATAATAAACTATAAAAACATTTATAAATTATAATAACATTTATAATAAATTATAATAACATTTATAATAAACTATAATAACATTTATAATAAATTATAATAACATTTATAATAAACTATAATAACATTTATAATAAATTATAATAACATTTATAATAACATTTATAATAACATTTATAATAAATTATAATAACATTTATAATAAATTATAATAACATTTATAATATTTATAATAACATTTATAATAAATTATAATATTTATAATAAATTATAATAACATTAATATTTATAATAACATTTATAATAAACTATAATAACATTTATAAATTATAATAACATTTATAATAAATTATAATAACATTTATAATAAACTATAATAACATTTATAATAAACTATAATAACATTTATAATAAATTATAATAACATTTATAATAAACTATAATAACATTTGTAATAAATTATAATAACATTTATAATAACATTTATAATAAATTATAATAACATTTATAATCAATTATAATAACATTTATAATATTTATAATAACATTTATAATAAATTATAATAACATTTATAATATTTATAATATTTATAATAAACTATAATAACATTTATAAATTATAATAACATTTATAATAAATTATAATAACATTTATAATAAACTATAATAACATTTATAATAAAGTATAATAACATTTATAATAACATTTATAATAACATTTATAATAACATTTATAATAAATTATAATAACATTTATAATAAATTATAATAACATTTATAATATTTATAATATCATTTATAATAAATTATAATAACATTTATAATAACATTTATAATAAATTATAATATTTATAATAAATTATAATAACATTTATAATATTTATAATAACATTTATAATAAACTATAATAACATTTATAATAAATTATAATAACATTTATAATAAACTATAATAACATTTATAATAAACTATAATAACATTTATAATAAATTATAATAACATATTATAATAAATTATAATATTTATAATAAATTATAATAACATTTATAATAAACTATAATAACATTTATAATAAATTATAATAACATATTATGATAAATTATAATATTTATAATAAGTTATAATAACATTTATAATAAATTATAATAACATATTATGATAAATTATAATATTTATAATAAATTATAATAACATTTATAATAAACTACAATAACATTTATAATAAACTATAATAACATTTATAATAAACTATAATAACATTTTTAATAAATTATAATAACAAGTCATCAGTCATAAGTAGACAGTTGAATATTTTTTAGCTACTGAAGAAAATGTCTGGATCCAAAACACCTACAAAAGGAAAACCAGCTACACAATTACAGTGGGTGTGTGTGTCTGTGTCAGTGTGTATGTTTCTCTGACGGTGTGTGTGTGTGTGTGTGTGTGTGTGTGTGTGTGTGTGTGTGTGTGTGTGTGTGTGTGTGTGTGTGTGTGTGTGTGTGTGTGTGTGTGTGTGTGTGTGTGTGTGTGTGTGTGTGTTGTGTTTTAGCGTTGGTGTGGCGGTGCTAACGGGTTTGAACCTACCACAGTAATGATTTACTCTGTTTACCTAACTCACTGACCTCCGTGTGTGTGTGTGTGTGGCAGTTTGCCAGGCCTGTGTGTGTGTGTGTGTGTGTGTGTGTGTGTGTGTGTGTTTCCTGTAATTATTTAATTTAGTGACTCGTAACTCTCTCTCTGTATGGTTTCACTGCCACAGTAATTAATGCAGGTGTTAAAGAGGCACCTCTAAACACCTGTGTGTGTGTGTGTGTGTGTGTGTGTGTGTGTGTGTGTGTGTGTGTTGTGTGTGTGTGTGTGTGTGTGTGTGTGTGTGTGTGTGTGTCGAGACTATTTATATGTTGCTCCAGAGGTGTGCGGCCTCTCATATATATATATATATATATATATATATATATATATATATATATATATATATATATATATATATATATATATTTCTCTAAACGCGTCCTTGCCAGCTGATAAATGACTCTTCTTTCACAGTCAGGAGTCTCCGATAAATACTTAATATACCACACACACTCACACACACACACACACACACAGAGACACACACACTCACACACACACTCACACACACACACTCACACACACACTCACACACACACACACACACACACACACACACGCAGAGTTTATCACAGCTGTGTGTCTGTGCATCGTCAAGACTCACCTTGGGAAATGACTTCATCTCTTTCTTTCCTCTCTCTTCCTGTCTTTTTCACCCTCATCACCCCCAATCCTCTCTTTTTCTTCTTTTCTCTCTCTCCTTTCTTCCTAAACCTCCTCCTCCCTCTCTCTCTCTCCCTCTCTCCCTCTCTCCCTCTCCTTATTGACCATGTTTTACAGCAAAATCTATAAACTTTGTCCCTAAGGACACATTTTAGCCTGACGTCACACACAGAGACACACTCACACACACACACGCATGCACGCACACACACACACACACACACAGACACATTTCCATACAATCACACACACACAAACACAGACGTACACATACACACACACTCACACACACACACACACACTTGTAAAAATGTGTGTGGTCTAAAGGAAAAGCAAGTTTCTGCTTCCGCTCTCTCTCTTTCATGGCTCATCTACAAAACACTCTGTAAACTCTGTGTGTCTGTGTGTGTGTGTGTGTGTGTATACGTGTACGTCTGTATCTGTGTGTGTGTGTGTGTGTGTGTGCGTGCGTGTGTGTGTGTGTGTGTGTGTCTGTGGGATGTGGGATAAGCTGCTGCCACACCCAGTCTAAATCTGAACATGGTTAGACTTCTGAAAAACAGCACACACACTCCCCCAGACTGCTCTGTGTGTGTGTGTGTGTGTGTGTGTGTGTGTGTGTGTGTGTGTGACATAGTTAATGAACCAGGTCCTTAATTGTAATTGGGAGAAACAAACTAATCAGTAGTTTTGATTAGGGATTAATTAGGGATTATTATTATTTATTATATTTTGACAAAACAATCTAAACTAATGATCAACTTACAGGCTTTTCTCTGAGCTTTCAGCCACATCTCACCTTTTAACTGAATGTTTCTTTTAGTATTTTTCCTCTTTCCTGTTCTGTAATCAGCACTGACTTAAACCTGTATCTGCAGTAAAGTAATGCCATCACCAAACCCACCAGACTCCATGTAAATAATCACTACTTTTAGCATCGTAAAACACACTTCATTCAGAGTGGACAGAATCTAAATAAAACTACCAAAAGCCGTCTTGGTTCATCTTTCCACTGTTCCAACACTCACCACTCTGGTCTGGTTGGAATAAACTCTTAATTCACCCATTTACATGACGAGATATGCTGCTCTATACACGCTAAAAGTAGTGATTATTTACATGGAGTCTGGTGGAGATATGCTGCTCTATACATGCTAAAAGTAGTGATTATTTACATGGAGTCTGGTGGAGATATGCTGCTCTATACATGCTAAAAGTAGTGATTATTTACATGGAGTCTGGTGGAGATATGCTGCTCTATACATGCTAAAAGTAGTGATTATTTACATGGAGTCTGGTGGAGATATGCTGCTCTATACATGCTAAAAGTAGTGATTATTTACATGGAGTCTGGTGGAGATATGCTGCTCTATACATGCTAAAAGTAGTGATTATTTACATGGAGTCTGGTGGAGATATGCTGCTCTATACACGCTAAAAGTAGTGATTATTTACATGGAGTCTGGTGGAGATATGCTGCTCTATACATGCTAAAAGTAGTGATTATTTAC
>CM049377.1:30937990-30940490 GCA_026937815.1 Etheostoma perlongum | reverse complement strand
TCTCTTTATATAGACCTTAGTGGTCCCTAATACTGTATCTGAAGTCTCTTTATATAGACCTTAGTGGTCCCTAATACTGTATCTGAAGTCTCTTTATATAGACCTTAGTGGTCCCCTAATACTGTAATACTGCCACAGGCAGGCTGGGGGGGCATATTAATGTTATAAACCTCCTAAAGAGAGACCTGTATGTAAGGGGCCCTTTAAGAGTCTGCTGGTCTCCCTGCAGCCTTTGCAGAGCTGCAGACAGACATCCAGGAGCTGACCAACGACATGGACGGGGTGAAGATCCCCTTCCTGGAGTACCGGACCTACACCATGAGGGTCATGTTCCCCGGGATAGAGGAGCACCCGGTCCTCAAAGAGCTCGACGTAAGAACACACAGACAGAAAGTCAGACGCACTGTGTCTCTCAGTCGGGGACACTGCGTAGCCTCTAATTTGCGTCTCTCAGTCAGGGACACTGCGTAGCCTCTAACGTGCGTCTCTCAGTCGGGGACACTGCGTAGCCTCTAACGTGCGTCCCTCAGTGGGGGACACTGCGTAGCCTCTAACGTGCGTCCCTCAGTCGGGGACACTGCGTAGCCTCCAACGTGCGTCTCTCAGTCGGGGACACTGCGTAGCCTCTAACGTGCGTCCCTCAGTCGGGGACACTGCGTAGCCTCTCAGTCGGGGACACTGCGTAGCATCTAACGTGCGTCCCTCAGTGGGGGACACTGCGTAGCATCTAACGTGCATCCCTCAGTCGGGGACACTGCGTAGCCTCTCAGTCTCGGATACTGCGTAGCCTCTAACGTGCGTCCCTCAGTCGGGGACACTGCGTAGCCTCTAACGTGCGTCCCTCAGTCGGGGACACTGCGTAGCCTCTAACGTGCGTCCCTCAGTCGGGGACACTGCGTAGCCTCTAACGTGCGTCTCTCAGTCGGGGACACTGCGTAGCCTCTAACGTGCGTCCCTCGGTCGGGGACACTGCGTAGCCTCTAACGTGCGTTCCTCAGTGGGGGACACTGCGTAGCCTCTAAGGTGCGTCTCTCAGTCGGGGACACTGCGTAGCCTCTAAGGTGCGTCCCTCAGTCGGGGACACTGCGTAGCCTCTAAGGTGCGTCTCTCAGTCGGGGACACTGCGTAGCCTCTAACGTGCGTCCCTCAGTGGGGGACACTGCGTAGCCTCTAACGTGCGTCCCTCAGTGGGGGACACTGCGTAGTCTCTAACGTGCGTCCCTCAGTCGGGGACACTGCGTAGCCTCTAACGTGCGTCCCTCAGTCGGGGACACTGCGTAGCCTCTCAGTCGGGGACACTGCGTAGCCTCTAACGTGCGTCCCTCAGTCGGGGACACTGCGTAGCCTCTAACGTGCGTCCCTCAGTCGGGGACACTGCGTAGCCTCTAACGTGCGTCCCTCAGTCGGGGACACTGCGTAGCCTCTAACGTGCGTCCCTCAGTCGGGGACACTGCGTAGCCTCTAACGTGCGTCTCAGTCGGGGACACTGCGTAGCCTCTAACGTGCGTCCCTCAGTCGGGGACACTGCGTAGCCTCTAACGTGCGTCCCCCTGTGCTTGTGTCCCAGTCCCCGGCCAACGTGGAGAAGGCCTTGCGTCTCTTCAGCCAGCTGCTCAACAACAAGATGTTCCTGCTGACCTTCATCCACACGCTGGAGGCCCAGCGCTCCTTCTCCATGAGGGACCGGGGCAACGTGGCCTCGCTGCTGATGGCCGCGCTGCAGGTACACACACACACACACACACACACACACACACACACACACACACACACACACACACCTGGAGGCCCAGGGCTCCTTCTCCATGAGGGACCGGGGCAACGTGGCCTCGCTGCAGGTGGACCCAGTGCTGATAACTGGGTTATTCTGCTAAAAAAGAGGGTTGATTAAGATTTAAATGTAATCAGGTTTCTATAGTTACTCAATGCTTTACATAAGCATCCACATACAGAGCAGATACAACATAATATGATATAATATTATATATACAACAACATAATATGATATAATAATATATATACAACAACATAATAGCTATCATAAAAACAAACAGTACATTTAAAAGACTTAAAGATGTGAAGGAGTGAGTTTTAATGAGTGGCTAATAGATGTTTAATGGATGTGTGGTTGGTGTTAATATTAGTAATAGCTGGCTAATAGATTAGGTAGAAGGAATAGATGTGTAATAGAGGTGTAATAGATGTGTAATAGATGCGTAATAGATGGGTAGAAGATGTGTAGAAGATGGGTAATAGATGGGATGTGAATGGGTAATAGATGGGTAATAGTGTAGAAGATAGAGGATGGGTAATAGATGTGTAATAGATGTGTAGTAGATGGGTAATAGATGTGTAATAGAGGTGTAATAGATGTGTAATAGATGTGTAGTAGATGTGTAATAGATGTGTAGTAGAGGTGTAATAGATGTGTAGTAGATGTGTAGTAGATGTGTAGTAGATGCGTAATAGATGTGTAATAGATGTGTAGTAGATGTGTAGT
>CM049377.1:30927990-30932990 GCA_026937815.1 Etheostoma perlongum | reverse complement strand
ACTACACACTATAGCTTTAACATTGCTTACTATACATATATAGCTAACATGCTAACCAGCTAATATACTGTAATACACAAAGTAAAACTGGGTGGAGAGGTAGCTAACATGCTAACCAGCTAACACACTGTAAGATTTAAGGAGTGTTTCCTCTCTCGGTGTGTCCGCAGCCTTCCTCTCAGGTTCTGGGTGAACGTCATAAAGAATCCTCAGTTTGTGTTCGACATCCACAAGAGCAGCATCACCGACGCCTGCCTGTCGGTTGTCGCTCAGACCTTCATGGACTCCTGCTCGACGTCCGAGCACCGGCTCGGGAAAGACTCTCCGTCCAACAAGCTGCTCTACGCTAAAGACATCCCCAACTACAAGAGCTGGGTGGAGAGGTAGCTAACATGCTAACCAGCTAATATACTGTAATACACAATGTAAGACGGGGTGGAGAGGTAGCTAACATGCTAACCAGCTAATATACTGTAATACACAATGTAAAACTGGGTGGAGAGGTAGCTAACATGCTAACCAGCTAATATACTGTAATACACAATGTAAAACTGGGTGGAGAGGTAGCTAACATGCTAACCAGCTAATATACTGTAATACACAATGTAAGACGGGGTGGAGAGGTAGCTAACATGCTAACTGCTAATATACTGTAATACACAATGTAAAACTGGGTGGAGAGGTAGCTAACATGCTAACCAGCTAATATACTGTAATACACAATGTAAGACGGGGTGGAGAGGTAGCTAACATGCTAACTGCTAATATACTGTAATACACAATGTAAAACTGGGTGGTGAGGTAGCTAACATGCTAACCTGCTAATATACTGTAATACACAATGTAAAACGGGGTGGAGAGGTAGCTAACATGCTAACTGCTAATATACTGTAATACACAATGTAAAACTGGGTGGAGAGGTAGCTAAACATGCTAACCAGCTAATATACTGTAATACACAATGTAAAACTGGGTGGAGAGGTAGCTAACATGCTAACCAGCTAATATACTGTAATACACAATGTAAAACTGGGTGGAGAGGTAGCTAACATGCTAACCAGCTAATATACTGTAATACACAATGTAAGACGGGGTGGAGAGGTAGCTAACATGCTAACCAGCTAATATACTGTAATACACAATGTAAAACTGGGTGGAGAGGTAGCTAACATGCATGTGTGTGTGTGTGTGTGTATATGTGCGTGTGTGTGTGTGTGTATATGTGCGTGTGTGTGTGTATATGTGCGTGTGTGTGCGTGTGTGTGTGTGTGTGTATATGTGCGTGTGTGTGTGTATGTGTGTGTGTGTGTGTCTGTGTGTCTGTGTGTGTGTGTGTGTGTGTGTGTGTGTATGTGCGTGTGTGTGTGTGTGTGTGTGTGTGTGTGTGTGTGTGTGTGTGTGTGTGTGTGTGTGTGTGTGTGTGTGTGTGTGTGTGTGTGTGTGTGTGTGTGTGTGTGTGTGTGTGTAGGTACTACAGGGATATTGCGAAGATGCCGAGCATCAGCGATCAGGACATGGACGCCTACCTGGTGGAGCAGTCCCGTCTCCACGGCACCGAGTTCAACACACTGAGCGCGCTCAGTGAGCTCTACTTCTACATCAACAAGTACAAGGAAGAGGTGAGTGGGGGGAACCAGGAACTTAACAATCCCCAAATTCATCCAGTCGTACCACGAGAAAAACGGTTGTAGGAACGTTTTGTTCTAAGAACTGCAGCGATACACAGTACCGGTCCAAAGTACCCGTATATTACTATGGTCTAACAGCTGTTTACTACTGTTAGGGCTGCAGGGTTACAATATTGGAAGGAATTATCATTTTTGTATCAATATTCTTGATTTCATTCACAAATATTAAAATCTAAAAAATGAAAATCAGTGACAGTGTGAGTTTTGCGAGGATCTGTAGGAAATAGAGACAGATGTTTCCTCTGGAGGATCAGGTTGAGGCCGGGACGTCTCTGCAGTCAGAAGTAACATCCACCTGCCGTCTGGATATTGGGATTTGGATAACATTTTGATTAATGTGCAGCTCTAACGACTATATGGATGTGATATGATTGCCTCATTGTTGGTAAACTGTGTGAAAACATGAACAAACACAAGGAATGGCTCATAACTTTCTCTTATTGTCGTGTTTGTCACTCAGTCATAACGGAAAAAGAACATAAATCAACATAAATCAACATAAATCAACATAAATCAACATAAATCAACTACTTTATGGTAGATTTTGGTGCGGTTGTCCTCGGTCAGATCTAACCCGTTTACGAAGACTCTCTACATCAGAACTATGACAAAATATGTTGGAAAAAATGACAAACCCCACACCCCCAAAACATATGTATAAATACTTTATATAAACATGTACACTACCGGTCCAAAGTTTGGGGTCACTTCTACATCTCCATACCACTCCATTATAGACAGAATACCTGCTAATTTGGGTGGGGGGGCTGATCTTTAATGCAATATCTACATTGCCCATTATCAGCAACCATTCATCCAATGTTCTAAAGGCTCATTCTGTGTACTAGTCTATCATTTAAACATAAAACACTAGAAAAACATCGGAGAACCATTTTACTATTATGTAAGCACATAATGTAATCTGATTACTGCCCTGGTTAAAAAAACAATGCAACTGACCTCAGCTGGCATTCTGTCTACAATGGAGTGCAATGGGGATTTCTATGTGACCCCAAACTTTGGACCGGTAGTGTATATATATATATATATATATATATAAAAGTATATATGGGACCTTGTGGATTAATTAAGTATCATCATGTGATTACAGTAGACAGACAACCCCTCCCCCCAGAGCGAGTGTCCACCTTGTCCACCTTGTCCACTTGTCCACCTTGTCCCCTTGTCCTCTTGTCTCTGCAGATCCTGACGGCGCTGGACCGGGACGGGTACTGTCGCAAACACAAGCTGAGGCACAAACTGGAGCAAGCCATCAACCTGATGTCTGGGAGCAGCTGAGAGGAGGGGGGCGAATGGACTGATGGGGGGGGGGGGGGGACGGATGGACTGATGTGGGGGAGGGGGGGGGGGATGGACTGATGGAGGGAGGGGGGGGACGGATGGACTGATGGAGGGGGAGGGGAGGGGGGGATTTTGTTTTTCTGAACTGTGTAAACAGTCAGCAGAACCAAACTGACGGCCACAGCTCCGCCCTTAGAGCAGGGATCATCCAATGGGATGAAGATTGGTTAATTGGTTAATTGGTTAATTGGTTAATTAGATTGATTTAAAGACGGCTGGGACCCAACTACCTCCGTTGGGTGGGAAGAAAATCAACCTCCAAACCGATCTGGATACATTTGGAACAACAACAACAATCACAACAACAGAAACAACAACAACAATCACAACAACAGAAACAACAACAACAATCACAACAACAACAACCACAACAACGTGACTTCAACGGGGACTGAACCAAGTCATTTGGGGGACAACAACAACAACAACCAAAATACAACCACAACAGCAACAACAACAACAACAACAACAACAACTGAAACAACAACAACAACGTGACTTCAACGGGGACTGAACAAAGTCATTTTGGGGACAACAACAACAACAACAACAACAACAACAACCAAAACAACAACAACAGGCTTCTAGATGCATCTGTCGGTTTGGATTTTGGATTTAAATTCACTTCAGGTGTCAGCGGGGGGGGGGGTCCCAGTTCTAGACGCCACGATGAAGAGTAACCCCCCCCGTCACATCAGCTACCAGACACAGAGACACAGCGCTCAGCGGGGGGGCGGGGCCAGAATAGACAGGAAGTCTGAGCGATGCGACAAAGCGACGGCCAATCAGAGCGAAGGCAGCGTGATGCTCGAGTCAAAGAAAACCAAGATGGCGGAGACGCTCCAGGACGTCGTATTTCTGGCTATATCTGAGGAGTTTGGCCATTTTATCTCATATTTTGTTACTTTTATCCAGAAATAAATACTTTTAAATCCAAAAACTGGAGTGACTCGTAAGACGGACCTGAAGGCACCACCAGGGGATTTCTGTGTCCTGTTGCCAAGCAACCAGGAGTAGGCTCGGCCCATCGAGCGCATGCGTGTCTCTCTCCTGCAGCTGATGTGACTCAGACCGCGAGTCCTCAGACCGCGAGTCCTCAGACCGCGAGTCCTCAGACCGCATGGATCCCAAACCACTGGCAGCGGTTCAGGTCCCGTGAGACTTTTTGGGAAAAGAACTCAAGAGGTCGTTCCAAGCTTTAATGGAAAGGAGAAGGAAGCAAATGAACTGATGTCTGGACCCGGGACCGTCTGACTGGACCCGAGACCGTCTGACTGGACCCGAGACCGTCTGACTGGACCCGAGACCGTCTGACTGGACCCGAGACCGTCTGACTGGACCCGAGACCGTCTGTCTGGACCCGGGACCGTCTGACTGGACCCGAGACCGTCTGACTGGACCCGAGACCGTCTGACTGGACCCAGCCGTCTAACTGGACCCGGGAACCGTCTGACTGGACCCGGGACCGTCTGACTGGACCCAGCCGTCTAACTGGACCCGGGACCATCTGACTGGACCGAAAAGTGAAATCACAGCTTAGTCTTGAAAGATGTGGAATACATCTGAGACTGAGGAAGTGAAACGGACTCGAGGAGCCAAGGCTGTCTAACTGGACCCGGGACCGTGTGACTGGACCCGGGACCGACTGACTGGACCGGGGACCGTCTGACTGGACCCTGGACGGTCTGACTGGACCCAGGACGGTCTGACTGGACCCGGGTCCATCTTTCTAAGTTGCTGTATAACCACTTGATGTTTCTCTCTGGACAATCACTCTGTACCACAGCACACTGAGCCTGATGCCTACCGACCGACCGGTACCTGTGTCCATAACCCCCCCCCACCCCCCCATCTCCTTCCCCCCTCCCTTTGTCCTCTGAAACCCCACTTCCCCATTTCATCCCCTTCTATCTCCCCCTCTCCTTTCTCCATCCTTTCCCACTCAGTTTC
>CM049377.1:30917990-30922990 GCA_026937815.1 Etheostoma perlongum | reverse complement strand
CATAATATAATAATAATAATTATTATTATTATTTATATTAATAATAATAATCTGAGCCGCCGTTCAAATTAACTTTATCTGTGAAGAACCTTGCTGAACAAAATTTCCCGGTTTTTAAAAAGCGCCAAAACTCCCGGTTGGGGTCTCGGTTGGGGTCTCGGTTGTGGTCCCGGTTGTGGTCCCGGTTGGGGTCTCGGTTGGGTCCCGGGGTCTCGGTTGGGGTCCCGGTTGGGGTCTCGGTTGGGGTCCAGCTGGGGTCCCTGTTGGGGTCCCGGTTGTGGTCCCGGTTGGGGTCTCGGTTGGGGTCTCGGTTGTGGTCCCGGTTGGGGTCCCGGTTGGGGTCTCGGTTGGGGTCCAGCTGGGGTCCCTGTTGGGGTCCCGGTTGGTCCCGGTTGGGGTCCCGGTTGTGGTCCCGGTTGGGGTCTCGGTTGGGGTCCGGCTGGGGTCTCGGTTGGGGTCCCTGTTGGGGTCCCGGTTGGGGTCCCGGTTGGGGTCCTTGTTGGGGTTGGGAAGCACTGCTCATACTGGATCTGGTGTCTTAGTTGAGGGGGGTCCATCGAGGCGGCGGACCGCAGGGCTGCAACCGTCCACCAAACACTGACGTTTCTATGACGACAGGGTCACACGCCATCTGTGGACGCAGGAAGTCTCCGATTTTTATTTTATTTTCTGAAGAATTTGTGGAGAAATTTCTGCGTTTCCACAGATTTTTTTTGCAGATTTTTCATGAAATCTTCAATTGAATTTTCTTCTTTTTTTTCTGCACTTTTTGTTATTTTTTTGTTATTTTTTTTCTTCTTTTATCAATTTTCAAATGCTATAAAATTGAATAAGAATCCAATGAAAGTGGTGAACTGAACATTTGTTTTACTCGTTAAGAGCGTAAACCCGCCTCGTTATTTATTTACCACCTTTAAAACTGTAAAAAAAAAAAAACAACGATATTAAAATAATAACGTCTGCTGTGACATCACAGCACTCGGACCCTTTCCGATCCACCAATGAAGCGCCCCGATCCGCCGTCCGTTCACTCTGCTGGGAACGCACGTCGCCTTCCAGGATGTAGTCAGGGCCCATTTTTTTGATACCATTTGCCATTTGCCTTGTTTTTTTTTTAATTTTAATTTATATTTTTGCTGAGTTGAAAATGTAACAATGATGATCATGAATATGAATCTTCTTCATGTAATAGCCTGTGTCGGTTTTTATACCATTGCCATTGCCTTCTGCTGAGTTTGTATATTTGTGTGATTTCACTAAAAGTGTAATGGAAAAGTTGGACTCGAGTTTTATTGTGTTCTTTTACCCGTTGACTGATCAACGTTCAGATCCATCTCCGCGGTTCTGGGGAAATTGTAAATAGAGGAAATTTGTATTTTACAAGTGACCATATACTTCTTTAAACATTAAAAAGCCCAAAAATACATTCCTTTAACGCGAAATGAAAGCAAGATAATGTTTGACCGAATGTTTTAGGCGTTCCAGCTGCAGGAATGATATATTTTTTACCCTTTTACTGTATTTTCTGGTTGTTTCTGAGGTGACTTTAAGTTTGGTCGCCCGCTGTGTTGCAGTCTGTCATCAGATGCTCGCAAGGGTACAGACTAATTAATGGAGAACAATGATCCAGTCTTTGCAGGGCTTATCAGCTGCAGCAACGAAAGGGCTGTTATCATCGTTTAGGTTTTCATTATCAGGAAATACACTTCATTAAAATACGCAAGAGACAGACAGACAGACAGACAGACAGGCAGGCAGGACGACCATGAGTTTAGAAATCAGCTTAGAGAAACAGACATCTGTTGTTCTGTGTTACCGTCCACTGTTGTTGCTGCTGACAGACTTAGATTATTATTGATTATATTGTCAACATTATGAAAGGATCCTTACAGAGATAGAGCTTTTAGCTAAAGAGGAAGATCCTTTTAGTTTAACATGAAACAGCCCCGACATCACCATCACCAAACCCACCAGACTCAATGTAAATAATCACTACTTTTAGCATGTATAGAGCAGCATATCTCCACCAGACTCCATGTAAATAATCACTACTTTTAGCATGTATAGAGCAGCATATCTCCACCAGACTCCATGTAAATAATCACTACTTTTAGCGTGTATAGAGCAGCATATCTCCACCAGACTCCATGTAAATAATCACTACTTTTAGCGTGTATAGAGCAGCATATCTCCACCAGACTCCATGTAAATAATCACTACTTTTAGCGTGTATAGAGCAGCATATCTCCACCAGACTCCATGTAAATAATCACTACTTTTAGCGTGTATAGAGCAGCATATCTCCACCAGACTCCATGTAAATAATCACTACTTTTAGCATGTATAGAGCAGCATATCTCCACCAGACTCCATGTAAATAATCACTACTTTTAGCGTGTATAGAGCAGCATATCTCCACCAGACTCCATGTAAATAATCACTACTTTTAGCGTGTATAGAGCAGCATATCTCCACCAGACTCCATGTAAATAATCACTACTTTTAAGCGTGTATAGAGCAGCATATCTCCACCAGACTCCATGTAAATAATCACTACTTTTAGCGTGTATAGAGCAACATATCTCCACCAGACTCCATGTAAATAATCACTACTTTTAGCGTGTATAGAGCAGTATATCCACCAGACTCCATGTAAATAATCACTACTTTTAGCGTGTATAGAGCAGCATATCTCCACCAGACTCCATGTAAATAATCACTACTTTTAGCGTGTATAGAGCAGCATATCTCCACCAGACTCCATGTAAATAATCACTACTTTTAGCATGTATAGAGCAGCATATCTCCACCAGACTCCATGTAAATAATCACTACTTTTAGCATGTATAGAGCAGCATATCTCCACCAGACTCCATGTAAATAATCACTACTTTTAGCGTGTATAGAGCAGCATATCTCCACCAGACTCCATGTAAATAATCACTACTTTTAGTGTGTGTGTGAGTGTGTATGAGTGTGTGTCTCTGTGTGTGTGTGTGTAAAAGCCCTGACTCAGACTATGCTGCCAGTTAACCAGTTGCCCAGTCAGCATCTACAGGTGTCTCACACACACACACAGACAGGCACTCTCCCAAATTAACCGTTAATCATAAACGGCAAAAAAACGATGAGTCATGAGGTTCCTCGTCTCTGGTCGAAGCCTTACACACACACACACACACACACACACACACACACACACACTCATACACACTCATACACACACATACACACACACACACACACACACACACACACACACACACACACACACACACACACACTCATACACACTCATACACACACACACACACACACACACACACATACACACACACACACACACACACACACACACTCATACACACACACACACACACACACACACACACTCATACACACACACACACACACACGCACACACACACACACACACACACACACACACACACACACACACACTCATACACACACACACACCCAGTAATCAGTCCTCCAGTCAGCATGTTTTATTCTGCTGATGTTTGTGGAGTCGAGAGACTTTTAGATCAAATAATATTTTCTCTGACTCGTCACGTCGTTAAAATGACGTTTGATTAATAATTAAAAGTCTCTGCGGAGCGACACGCGTGTCACGTGTTGAATGACATCACGCCGCCGTTACTCACGGTTTGGTTCGTATCTAATGGCGATTAATTGGCTTTGATAATCGTTAAGTTAACCCTGTAACATCTCTCGTTAGACGACAACCACGGAGCCAGACACACCTTCTACACACACACACACACACACACAGACACACACACGCACACACAGACACACACACACACAGACAGAGACACACACACACACACACACAGACACAAACGTACACACACACACACACACACACACATACACACACACACACACAGACACACACACACACACACACACACACACAGACACACACAGACAGACACACACACACACAGCACACACACACACACACACACACACACACACACAGAGACACACAGACACAGACACGTACACAAACGCACTCACGCACACACATATTACACACACACATTACCTCACTTTTATTTGTTATTTACGTCTCATTTCTTTGGAGCTTTTTTTCAACTCGTCTGTCTCACAGAACAGAAACATTTCCCTCCGAGTGTGTGTGTGTGTGTGTGTGTGTGTGTGTGTGTGTGTGTGTGTGTGTGTGTGTGTCTGTGTGTGTGTGTGTGTGTGTGTGTGTGTGTGTGTGTGTGATTTGGCCTCGTTGACGGCGAACAGTAGAAACGTTTTAACAGTTGGCACCGACAGACGGACAGACCGGCCATCCAGGGATTAGACCGTACCGAACCCTGTCCTCCTCTGAGTTGCTGTTAATGAGGCTCTCTGTGTTTGTAAGTGACATGAAAATACCCACAATCCCACAGGAGAAAATTAACCACCCCCTCTCCAGAGATTAGACCTATCACAGAACGGCAGGAAGCTTCTCACTGCACACACACAAAAAAAGTTAATTATTATCACCATGTAATGATTTTTAAATTCTTATTTACATTTATAGATTCTTATTTATGTCACACAGACACTGACACATCCCCACGGATCAGACTACTCTCTGAGCTTCTAGTGATGAGTTCCCCTCCAGGGATTAGCCCGGGCCGAGATTGGTTGTTCATTAATGGAGATATTTAGGTCAGTACACACCATCCAGACCCACAACACACGAGAGATTTTCCTTTGAGGTGACTGAGGCCTGTTTCCAAGTGATAGACGCGTCCCATCGGACCGATCTATTCTCAGATGGAGTCTGTAATTAGGCACAGAGCAACAGATCAAAATAAATGTCCTGCTGTCCAGAGAGTAGACCAGACCGAAGCGTCACTGTGGAAACTTCGGCCCGGGATAAAGTTTAGGTACAGAATAATCGCTGGTGCAAAATGTAACACACATCATTCAAAGCTGGAAGAAGTATTCAGATACTACAGTAAAAGTACTAA
>CM049377.1:30855490-30915490 GCA_026937815.1 Etheostoma perlongum | reverse complement strand
GTTTGGGGTTTTTGGTTGGGATTATTTTTCCCTTTTGTGTCCCCTTTTTCTCCCCCATCTTGTGTTGTTGGTCCGGTCCGGTGTTCCTCGAGTGTCGGCATGTTCTGTTTCCTGCTTTATTTTGAAGTCTGTTTGTTGTCTCGTCTTGCCTCTAGTTGTACTTCCTGTGTCTTCCCGCATGCCGTCAGGGCTGTAGGACTCGAGTCCGGTCTAGGACTCGAGTCCGGACTCAAGATTGTTTTTCTAGCCTCTAGTTGTACTTCCTGTGTCTTCCCTCTCTTGTGATTACCTGATGTTTTCCACCTGATTCCCCGCCCTCTTGTCACCTGCCTCTCGTTACCTCGTGTATTTAACGCCTGTGTTTCCAGTTTGTCGTGTCAGTGTTCCCGATCCTCGTCATCCTGCCAGCGCTCCTGCTATCCTCTGTCCATCCTTTGGACTTCTGCCTCTCCCTGTGTCTGTTTAAAGTCCTGCTTGGACTTTGCTCCCTTTGTTTGGTACTGTGTGAATACCAACCCCTCGTATACCGGCTCCAACCTGCCTCCTCGTCTCTGCATTTGGGTCCTCGCCCCGTCCGCAATGTCACAGTATGTGTATATACACACACCATGTTATCATTTGTCAGGGACTAAAACATCTCAGGACTCAGACACACACACACACACACATATATATATACAGTATATATATATATATGTCGGTCTTGTCTTGGACTCAAACCTTTTTGGACTCAGTCTTGTCTTGGACTCGACTAGTCCTGGTCTTGGACTTGTCTAGGACTCCACAAAGGTGGTCTTGACTACAGCCTTGCATCCTGTGTTGTAGTTGAGATCTGTGCTGTGGATCCAAACCAGACTCCGGTCTAATCCTGTTGACAACCCGCTAACGGGGACCCTGCTTCGTGTATATCTAATTACAGAAGATATTAATGTGATTGAAGTCCTCCGTATCTGACATCAGGCGTATGTCTCCGGGGACTCTGGGCCTGTTGAGGTCCTTCATTCTTCTGACAGACATTTATTTTGAAAAACTCTGCAGAGACGCTGAAAAGAAACCATTTCTTTCTTGCTTTATATATTTAATTGATGTTATTATGAGGAAAGTCTGCTTTCTCGTCCCTCAAGCAGCTGGAAACGGTCCTGTGGAGCCGCCGGGGTCAATCCGCCTAGCAACAGCCGAGCAGCTTTTGCATCATTTATGATTGGGTGTCAGCCGGCGGCTTGACGCCGTGTGTCATGGTTAATGAATGAAGTCATCATGAAATCATCTGTTTACTGCAGACGGGCGCCAGACCGGTCTGGGTTCACAGTTATCAGCAGCTCACTGTCTGTCTGTCTGTCCATCTGTCTGTCTGTCTGTCTGTCTGTCCATCTGTCTGTCTGTCTGTCTGTTTTTGTCTTCTTTTTTACACTTTTTTAAAGGTTTTTTACCAATTGTAAAAAATAAAATTGACAAAAACACCCAAATCCAGTGAAAGCAGTCTGTCTCTCTCTCTCTGTCTGTCCATCTCGTCCATCTGTCCGTCTGTCTGACCACTGTTCTCCCCCAAAATGCTCTCCCAGACGTTGTTTTAGTGTCTAGTGGCCGTAGTAGTTCAGATATGAGGAAAACAGGAAGTAGTAGTTTTGATATGAGTAAACAGGAAGTAAGGTGAGGAAGTAGAAGAACGCCAAATGTCCCGGTAGCAAATTTACGAATCCTACTGTGAACACGCCAAGACCCGCCCTTCATAGCATTCACACACTACTATTGGCCAGGAGTCAATGGACAGGTCCCGTCCCCCGTCCAATCAGCTCTCCTGACCTTAACCACTCGGGGTCAATGCCTAACCCCGACCAATCAGCTGCTACTGAGGGGGAGGGCGGGGTCCATGTCCCGTTTGAAAAGAAAAGTATTTTTAACGTCACCGTGGTAACCTTCAGGAAGGTAACTCACGTGTGATTTAAACGTAAACCTCCATCTTTTTATCTCAGTGGTTTTGGTGTCTAGCCCAAACACACACACACACACAATAACACAATAACACTGGCACACTCACAGACACATACACACACACGTACACACACAAACACGCACTACACATACGCACACAGACATGCACACACACACGCGCAAACAAACACGCACACATACACACACACGCAAACACACATGTACACACACAAACACGCAACACACACATGACATGCACACACACAAACACGCACACACAAACACGCACTACACATACGCACACAGACACATCCATACACATGCACACACACACATGCACACAGACACACAAACACGCAATAACACTGGCACACTTACAGATACGCACACACACATCCATACATGCACACAGACACACACAAACAAACAAACACACACACGCAAAAACACTGCAGTCACGCAAACACACACATGCACACGCACAAACACGCACCACACATACGCACACAGACACACACAGCGTGTGATTTATATGCGAGACCTTCAAAGACTTCTCTTCGTTTTGTAATCCTCACTCCCGTTAATCCTTCTGTCTTCTCTCATTTCCATTTTTTCATCTTTTACTTCTTCACACTTTTCATTTTTTTTCTGTTAATCTGTCTCTCATTTTATATTTCTGCCGATCTGTCTTTCACTTTCTTTATTACCTTCTTTTTTGTTAGTTTGTTTTTACTCAGAATTTTAATCTGTCACTTTTGTCAAATAAGCGAATAATCTAATTCTTGGGATTGCATTTGGATAAAGAGGTTGAGCCAATCAGGAGGCATGTCTCCTCGTCTCCTCCATCCTTGTCTCCCATTTCCTCTTCTCTCCTTTTTCTTTCCTCTATCCTCTCCTCTCTTTTCCTCCTTATCCTTTCCACCTTTACTTTTTTGTTACCTTTGCATGTTCGGATGCTTGCATGCAAGAATGGACTTTGGAGAGGAGAGAAAGATGAAGAAGAGGAGGAGAGAGAAGAGGGAGAGAAAGAAAACAAGAGCATAGGCAAGGTAACAAGGAAAGGAAACATGGTAAGAAAGGGTAACAAAAAAGGAGACGAGGGGACGAGAGGGGACAAGGAAAGGAAAATAAAGAAAAGGCTTTATTTTCCTTTCCTTGTTACCTTGCCTATGCTCTTGTTTTCTTTCTCTCCATCTTCTCTCTCCTCCTCTTCTTCATCGTTCTCTCCTCTCCAAAGTCCATTCTTTCTTCTCTTCATGGCTGTATTTCCTTAATCGTTTTATCCATGCACCATGACTGAAACACACACACACACACACACACACACACACACACACACACACACAATCCTACAGAAGGACACATTACCCCCTGCATGAACCGACTCAGCTCTGCCAGGATCAGGGGGGCTGCACAGCACTGATAACAACACACACACACACACACACACACACACACACACACCCACACACACACACACACACACACACCACACACACACACACACACCGGTTTAATGTTGCAGCTGATCGATGCGTCTGAAACATAATTCTGTTGGAACAGACGACAGCTAATAGGTGGAATCCAACAATAAGGTGGTGGAGACAGTAAAACAGGCTGTTTGAGTTTAAGATTGTTCTCTAAGAATGTGTGTGTGACGACAAAGACGGCGACGCCTGTCAGACTTTAGGGGACCAGAGCCGGCTGGTTCTCCTTTACGCACAGCGGTGTCAGTAAATCAGACAGTTCAACAGCACTGAGAGTGTGAAGTGCTGCCAGCGCCCCCTGCAGGCTGCAACCAACACTACAGACACAACATGACATCTCAGAGGCAGAATCCTTTTACATCAGACGCGTAAAACATGGACGTTTGGACAGTGGCGGGCAGCGTCGGATGGGACGAAAAGGCGCCCTTTGGTGTGTGTAGAACGTACCGGGGAGAACAGCATCTGTGGGGGGGTTTAGCGAGTAGTATGTAAGGGGGAAATTCTGCTTAATTGTTATATGGGAGACGACCAAATTATATGACGCTAAAGGAGACAACCAAGCGTGTTATATGACGCTAAAGGAGACGACCAAAGCGTGTTATATGACGCTAAAGGAGACAACCAAGCGTGTTATATGACGCTAAAGGAGACGACCAAAGATATGACGCTAAAGGAGAAGACCAAGCGTGTTATATGGCGCTAAAGACGCTAAAGAGACGACCAAAGCGTGTTATATGCTAAAGGAGACGCTAAAGGAAAGGAGACGACCAAGCGTGTTATATGACGCTAAAGGAGATGACCAAGCGTGTTATATGACGCTAAAGGAGACGACCAAGCGTGTTATATGACGCTAAAGGAAACCAAGCGTGTTATATGACGCTAAAGGAGACGACCAAGCGTGTTATATGACGCTAAAGGAGACAACCAAGCGTGTTATATGACGCTAAAGGAGACGACCAAGCGTGTTATATGACGCTAAAGGAGACGACCAAGCGTGTTATATGACGCTAAAGGAGAGCGACCCAAGCGTGTTATATGCGCTAAAGGGAGACGACCAACTGCATGTTATATGACGCTAAAGGAGACGACCAAGCGTGTTATATGACGCTAAAGGAGACAATCCAAGCGTGTTATATGACGCTAAAGGAGACGAAAGGAGAGACCAAGCGTGTTATATGACGCTAAAGGAGACGACCAAGCGTGTTATATGACGCTAAAGGAGAGCGACCAAGCGTGTTATATGACACTAAAGGAGAAGACCAAGCGTGTTTATGACGCTATGTGTTACGCTAAAGGAGAAGACCAATATGCGTGTTATATGACGCTAAAGGAGACGACCAAGCGTGTTATATGACGCTAAAGGAGACAACCAAGCGTGTTATATGACACTAAAGGGACGACCAAGCGTGTTATATGACGCTAAAGGAGACGACCAAGCGTGTTATATGACGCTAAAGGAGATGACCAAGCGTGTTATATGACGCTAAAGGAGACGACCAAGCGTGTTATATGACGCTAAAGGAGAGACAACCAAAGCGTGTTATATGACGCTAAAGGAGACGACCAAGCGTGTTATATGACGCTAAAGGAGACAACCAAGCGTGTTATATGACGCTAAAGGAGACGACCAAGCGTGTTATATGACGCTAAAGGAGACGACCAAGCGTGTTATATGGCGCTAAAGGGAGACGACCAAGCGCGTGTTATATGATGCTAAAGGAGACAACCAAGCGTGTTATATGACGCTAAAGGAAATATGATCAAAGGAGTGTTATATGACGCTAAAGGAGACAACGACCGTGTTATATGCCGTGTGTTATATGACGCTAAAGGAGATGACCAAGTGTTATATGACGCTAAAGGAGACGACCAAGCGTGTTATATGACGCTAAAGGAGACGACCAAAGCGTGTTATATGACGCTAAAGGAGACGACCAAGCGTGTTATATGACGCTAAAAAGAGACAACCAAGCGTGTTATATGATGCTAAAGGAGACAACCAAGCGTGTTTATATGACGCTAAAGGAACAAATCAAGCGTGTGTTATATGACGCTAAAGGAGACAACCAAGCGTGTGTTATATGACGCTAAAGGAGACAACCAAGCGTGTGTTATATGACTAAAGGAGCGACCAAGCGTGTTATATGACGCTAAAGGAGACAACCAAGCGTGTTTATATGACGCTAAAGGAGACAACCAAGCGTGTGTTATATGGCGCTAAAGGAGAACAATCAAGCGTGTGTTATATGCGCTAAAGAGACAACCAAGCGACCAAGCGTGTGTTATATGAAAAGGAGACAACCAAAGCGCGTGTTACAAGACGCTAAAGGAGACAACCAAGCGTGTTATATGGCGCTAAAGGAGACAACCAAGCGTGTTATATGACGCTGTTATATGACGCTAAAGGAGACAACCAAAGGCGCGTGTTATATGACGCTAAAGGAGACCAAAAGCGACCAAGCAACCAGCTCTCCCTAAAGGAGACAACCAAGCGATTGCTAAAACACACCTGACTACACGGAGACATTAGCTCAAACTGGCGGCGTATATATAGTTGGTGCGGTTGGAGGTCGGATCACTTCTTACCAACCAGGGCTAGCTTAGAAATGTAGACGCACCCTAGCGGCAGCAAATGTAATTTTCCAGGGTCAGTCTAGTAACTCTCCGTTGGCTTGCGAGCTGGAAAAAACAAATTCTGGTCAGGCCAATCACATCGTGTATAGAAAGCCTAGCTTGTAGCTTAGCTAGCAGTCAATTCAAAAAACTATCTATGGTTGTTTGATTGCTAACGTTAGCTCAAAACACCATTCAACTAACAGTCTTTGTTGTGTTTGATGCTAACTTGTAGCTAAGCCAGCAGTGAACCAACTTCGTTAAGTAGGGCCATTTTTACTGGGTTGAAATCTCGTTAGCATCTTATATGCTACTCGTCGCAAAATGAGGCATGTGCGACTCAAATCTGCACTCAACTTACATCGGGGAGTGACAGCTGCGACTCTGGAAGACTTGGAGCTAAGCTCTGAAGTCTTTCTTAAAAAAGGAAGATGTGTTCGGAGGTTAAAGTTGAATCTATCAACCAGCGTTGCTCTGGTTGGTTGGAGCGCTACGCAACGGTAAAGAGAGAGGGATTATAGTTCTCATGTGTCTGTGTCTAAGTAATTAACTGTAACAACCTAACAAAAGATTATTTTAATTTAACATAAAACAGCTCCGAAATCACCATCACTAAACCCACCAGACTCCATGTAAATAATCACTACTTTTAGTGTGTATAGAGCAGCATATCTCCACCAGACTCCATGTAAATAATCACTACTTTTAGCATGTATAGAGCAGCATATCTCCACCAGACTCCATGTAAATAATCACTACTTTTAGCGTGTATAGAGCAGCATATCTCCACCAGACTCCATGTAAATAATCACTACTTTTAGCGTGTATAGAGCAGCATATCTCCACCAGACTCCATGTAAATAATCACTACTTTTAGCGTGTATAGAGCAGCATATCTCCACATGTAAATGGGTGAATTAAGAGTTTATTCCAACCAGACCAGAGCGGTGATTGTTGGAACAGTGGAAAGATGAACCAAGACGGCTTTTGGTAGTTTTATTTAGTTTCTGTCCACTTTGAATGAAGTGTGTTTTACGATGATAAAAGTAGTGATTATTTACATGGAGTCTGGTGGGTTTGGTGATGGTGATTTTGGGGCTGTTTCATGTTAAACTAAAAGGATTTTACTCTTTAACTAAAGGTTCTATTGAGTTGTGGACAAAACAAGACATCTGAGGACGTCATCTCAGGCTTTTTAGGAAACACTTATCCACATTTTAAAGCCCAAACAACTCATCCATTCATCCAGGAAATAATCCACACATGAATCCCCCATGAAAAGAAGGGCTGTGCTGCCCCCTGCAGGTCCCAGTGTGTAACTGCCTTCTGTAGTTTTCAGGCAGCTGAGCTGATGTCTGCAGACAGAGATGGCAAAAGTACTCACTTACTGTACTTAAGTAGAAATACAGATATTTGTGTTAAAAAAACTCTGGTAAAAAGTACTGATTTAACTTCTTTACTTTTTAAAAGTAACAAAGTGCAGGCTTGGAAATGTACTTAAAGTATAAAAGTAAAAGTAGCCTTGTGAATGACAACCATTTGTTATCCAAAGCTACCTGGACCACACAAATGACCCCCCACCCTCTTTGATTCTGGGTGACCCCCCACCCTCTTTGATTCTGGGTGACCCCCCACCCTCTTTGATTCTGGGTGACCCCCCACCCTCTTTGATTCTGGGTGACCCCCCACCCTCTGTGATTCTGGGTGACCCCCCACCCTCTTTGATTCTGGGTGACCCCCCACCCTCTGTGATTCTGGGTGACCCCCCACCCTCTGTAAATCTGGGGCACACCCCACCCTCTGTGATTCAAAGGGACAAGTTACTGTTGGACCCTCTTGTATTTGTCCACTTAAGTGAGACATGAGCTCTTTAACATCTGCGTAACTAAAGTAACTAGTAACTAAAGTAACTAGTACCTCAGATAATACTTATAAATTATTATGATTTAACAACTTTTAAAATTCTTTTTAAAATTATTTCACATTGTATTGGTTCACTTATAAGATACTGTTCATTAATAAAGTAAATTAATAATATAATATTTTGATTTATTTAAAATAGGATATGTTAGATTTTCATGAATTAGCTCATTGACCTACAGAATGTAATCAAGTAAGAATGAACAAGAGCCAAAAGATGGAAAAGCAAGTTTATTTGAATAGCAGATATTATTATATTATGACATGCATGGAACACATTAAATATTAAAGAACAGAAGGTATAGAAACCTAGTAGCTGGGAACCTAGGGACTGGTTCAAGTCCCTCTGACATCTCTCCATTAGAGCATGTGTGTGTTTCAGGCCTGTGTGTAGTAATTACCAATAAAACAGACTGTAAATTGTAATTTCACCAATTTAAATCTTTATTATTATTATGTTAACTTGAGGTAACAATGATAAGTTGTGATTACTATCCAGTGTTATAGTGAGAGGAGGGAAGTTTGGCCCTTTATATATATATATATATATATATATATATATATATATATATATATATGTATGGGAAGTCAAAATAAGCACCGGAAATGTAAAAAAAAATAAAAATAAACAAACACAAAACGTTGGGAAAAGCAACAACCAAGATGATTTAGAAGAAAAAAAAGCCTCAAAGTGTGGCCGGGTTGGTTCAGCGGTAGAGCAGGCGCACACGTACTGAGAGGTTTATGCCTCAAAGCAGAGGTCCAGGGTTTGATTCCGACCACTGACGATTGTCTGCATGCCCCCCCCCCCTTTTCTGTCCTGTCAAAAATTAAAGGTGCAAAAGCCCAAAAAATAATCTTAAAAAAAAAATGCCTTAGAAACACTGGAAAAAGCCCCTGAAACGTCCGACAAAGTGACAAAAATGCTGAAAAAAGAGATAAAAATCTAGACAATAGTGACAAAATGTTAGGAAAAACGCAAAATAAAAAAAATATACTTTTAAAAAAGCGACTAAAAACATTGCGACAGGACAACAACAATGTTTTTTGGGTTAATCAAGACTTACAGAGAAGCCAAATCAGAGAATCAGACAATCACGTTGCTGCTGTACTAGCCTTCTCAACCTTTCTCTTTCTTCTTCCCGTTCTCTTTCTTCTTCCAGTTCTCTTTTTCTCTGCATATTTGCAAATTTCCTCTCTCTCTCCTCTTCATCTCTCTTCCTCTCTGCTTCTCTTTCCTCCCTCTCCCTCTTCCTCTCCTCCTCCATATCTTTCCTCACCTTCTCTCTCTCAGTTTGAAGTTGTTCAATCACTTTCTTCATCCCCTCTTCATCTCTCTTCCTCTCTGCTTCTCTCTCTTTCCTCTCCCTCTCTCTTGTCTCCCTCTCCCTCTTCCTCTCCTCCTCTCTCTCTTTCCTCTCCCTCTCTCTCTCAGCCTGAAGTTGTTCAATCACTTTCCTCATCCCCTCTTCATCTCTCTTCCTCACTGCTTCTCTTTCTTCCCTCTCCCTCTCTCTCTCCTCCTCTCTCTCTTTCCTCTCCTTCTCTCTCTCAGCCTGAAGTTGTTCCTTCATTTTCTTCATCTGTTCTTCATATTTTTCCTGAAGTTTTCTCTCTAATTCCTCTTGTACTTTGCGCATTTGCTCTTCTTTCTCTTTCAGGAAGTGTTGTGTATCCTCTTCGAGGACCCTCTTGACAACTTCGATTACCCTCTCAGCCTCTTGGAACATCTCGTTTGTGTAGTGGCTTCCTCCGTTCTTCTGGGTCAAACTTCTGATCTTTTGGAGCAGCTCAGTGACCTGAGAGCGATCCCTCAGCTTATTATTGAAGACATGGTACTGGCCATGACATCTGGTCACGAGTTCTAGCAGGTCTGGGGAATCCTTCAAGAAGTCTTCAATAGTTTTTTTTGTAAGAAGGTCTCCATGAGTGAAGAGGACCATGCTGTATTTGTCTGCATCCTGACCAAAGATTTCTTGAATCCTTTGCACTGTCTGGTTTTCCTCTGGAGTGTATCTGCCCAGCTGGATGACCACCAGGAACACATGGGGTCCAGGAGCAGCATAAGAGATGCACTGGCTTATATCTTTTTTTGTTTTATCAATGCCAAACCTGGTGTCAAACAGGCCTGGGGTGTCGATAACAGCCACCTGTTGCCCGTACACCTCAGCTTTGCCCTTGGAACAGTCTATAGTCATAGACTTTGCACTGAACTTTGACTCAAAGCACTGTCGTCCCAGAATGGTGTTTCCAGTGGCACTTTTCCCAGACCCAGTCTTCCCCACCATCACTATCCTCATATCCTCATTGTTTCTGCTCAAACCTGTGTAGAAGAATGTGTGACACTGAATAAGAATCAGGTTGTACATGCATTGTAGTTCATTACACAGGATATCCAATCATGAATGTTTACAATGTGGCTCATAATGTTGACTTATTTGGTTTTCTTTCCATGATCTTATATGGCTTCCATATATAGTTTAGTTCACTAGTAACAGGAAAAGACACCAGGTATTTTAAAGTACCCCATGCATTAGTGTCTAAGTGACTAACAAGTACAAGAATCATTGAAATTGGTCCAGTTTCTGTACTGTATTGCGGCTGCCGGTCTGTAACCGACAGCCTCAAACCGGCTGTAATGTAATCCTGTACACCCAGCGGATCCTCCCACCGGTGGTGGGCCCATGTGATAAAGAGAGGAGCGCTACGTAGCTTTTTTTGGGCTTTGCCCGGCCACCAGGCGCTTGCTGACGAACCCTCCATCTGGGCCTGGCTCCAGACGGGGGCCCCAAGGATCCTCTTAACAGGGTCACTCCCTTTCTACCTCGTTGGCTCATAGGGTTTTTGTTATAGAGTAAAACCCAGTAGACTATGTCTAAGGAAGCATTAGTCTATAGGAGCTACACAAAGACATTACATGATTTAGATTCAGCAGCAATCACTGTTATATAGGGCTGTAACGATTTGCAACACTCACAAACATCCATAATAGTGTCCATAATGTCCATAATTCATCACAGTTTCACTGATTTCTGCCGCTAGCTCTTTGCTGTGGGTGTACTATCAATAAATATAAGATTATTGTTATATATGTTGATCAATGGCATAATTAAATGTCCTGACGGCAAAAACATCTGGACTTCTTTAGTAAAAATGTATTTTGTCATCTGTATAAGTTATAATGATCACTTCCTCCCAGTGTGACTCCCAGGACATATGAGAAGTGTTCTAGAGAGATTGGCTCAGCTTGTCCTGCTCTGTCTGTGATATCAATACATATCTGGGAGATTCATGTTCCGTCCTACAACCATTTTTCACTCACTGCAACCCAAATATTCTAATAACCCAGTTTGTGCTGAAAAAAATGATGTTCATAGACTGACTGTGGACAACAGGGTTGATGTTTTACAAGCTTTTTTAGGACAATGAGCTGTAAAAATGACCTTAGGTCCAATTTCAGACCCTGCACAGTACTGCAGTACTGTCCAGTACACAGTACTGGGCAGTACTGCAGTACTGTCCAGTACACAGTACTGTGACACCGTAGCCATTTAATTTACTTTGTAAATGTAAGAGGAGCTGAAGAAGAATTTTCAACATGCTCAATTCATCTCCAAAATGTGTTTCAACAGAAGTGTTCTAGCTTTGACTATTTACTTATTTTACTTAGGTATGTTGTTAATAATTTACATAGTTAATATTGTTCTTTGGAATTCAGCTTATACAGGTTTATAAAATGTTATTTAATGAACATCTCTTCTTTTTTTCTCAAAATGAATAAATAGAAGAATTGAGGTTCCCCTATCTCGGGGAACAAGGGTTACATACGTAACCCGAGACGTTCCCCTTCGAGGGGAACAAGACACTGCGTCGGTTCGCCGCCCCTCGCCCCGCCTGGAGTGCCTTGCTTCATAGAAAGAGCTAATGAGCTATGTGCCGGTGTGCTTATATGCCCCTACGCTTATGCCGTCACATGCTACCGTTCTCACTAGGACCAATAGGATTGGAGTAGTTTTCATTCGCATTCAGCCCTGTCATGCCTAAAGGCGTTCCCATATTGTCGTAACCGACGCAGTGTCTCGTTCCCCTATCTCGGGGAACAAGGGTTACATACGTAACCCCAGACGTTTGTGTTGGGTCAAAAATCGTGATAAGAATTATGGATTTGGTGTATCGTTACAGCCCTTCTGTTATACTATTATTTATAATAGTGATCAAAACATTACAAATATAACAAATTATTAAAATGGATATAGCATCATGACTTACCAGAATTGCTGTCCATGTTTAGTTCGGGTTAAAGAGTACGGAGTAGATGCTGCAGCTGAAGACAGCGTTCAGAGTGTCTCCTGCAGCTCCTTTGGAAAGGCTCTTTATATAAACCAAACCACACCCTTAAAAAGCTGCACACAGTGGAAGTTAAAAGATTTATATGGTACTTGGCCGTCCCCGGCTATTAACAAGATGATGCTGCGCAAAGCAAAAAGCTCCTCCTCCCCTTCAGTATTTACAAGAAATGGCAGCATTTCTCTTCAGGTCCTCGTGACAGTAGCTGATGAGGCAAAAGTCCGCACAGGGAGGTTGGTTGGGGTGGTGGATGGGTCAAACAACACAGGACTGGTGGATGAAGATTAATATGAGTCCCCCCAGCCTGCCTATGGCCCCCTAGTGGCTAGAAATGGAGATAGGTGTAAACCAAGCCCTGGGTATCCTGCTCTGCCTTTGAGAAAATGAAAGCTCAGATAGGGCCGATCTGGAATCTTACATATATACTTAGACTGTGCTCCAGTCTCCTTCTCTACAATATCACTCTAGAAAATATGATTCAAATGGTTTCATAATTACATTATTAAGTATACAAGTGATTATTTTCAGTGTGACAACATACATATGCAATACATGTTTCTGTTTGTGCTTGACTATTATCTCTAAGATCTTGGCTTCATTTATACTAAACAATACCCGTATAAAATTATATACCTGTTCTTTTGTCACAGTTGTGTGTTCAAACAATGCTTCTGCTCGGTCTTGTAACTCTGCTAGATTTTTCTTCCTTGTCTGCTTGTCATGAAGATTTGTGAGGGGTTCTGGTTGATCTAGCAGGACAGCTTTTAGCACATATGATGCTGCATAGTCTGTTACAACAGAGAGGACTGCTGGCTTTCTGACCCGTCCCTCTTGTGTCCAGCTTTTGGAGAGGTTGTTGTAAAGTTGGGTCTGCTCTGTATGGGTCAGAGATGGGAAAGCTGGCGGTATGGCAACGTGGCCTTTGGATGATCGCTGTTTTTTGCCTCGTTGTGTGTTGTTAAAATGATGTCCTTCCCTTGCTGATATTCTACTCTTTTCAAAGATTCCTCACTTGGTGTGGCCCACTTGCACTTCTTTGATGTGACAGCTATCTCTTCTTCTCTTTCCTGGTTATGCTTTCATACCCTGAACAACACAGCTGACACATGGGAGTGGGCCCCTAACACAACCCCATCATTCCTGACAACCACCCATGGCTTCAACTGAGGATCATTCAGTCTCTGGGAATGACTTACCTGTAATAAAGATGTAATGGCATTTTTGTAATGAGAAGTGCAGTGATATAATGTACATAGCCAATGTTAGTAGCTAACCGTTGGCGAACATTGCAGACTAGCTAACGCTAGCTAGCTATACAAGCTATAACCCTGACTGCATTAACGTTACACTTTAACTCACCCTTCCATTGACGACAAAGCAATTTTTAACCGGCAGACTTCAAAGCTGAATATTCATCACAAATCCAGCTGATTGCATCCATTTATATCCCTCCAAGCTTTTGTAGGCTGCCAAAGACTCTCCAGAGTAGGACGAAGGAATGTTTATTTAGATAGTTGTAGATATCTGGATACTGAAGGAGGGGAAGCTTTCAGTTTTACTTGTACATGTCATAAAAATAACTTCGGGAGCATTATGTAACTATGTCGCAGGGGCGGATTTAGTCATTTTGAGGCCTAAGGCAAACACAGGCATGGGGCCCTCCACAACCCGTGTTCTCCCCCTTTTCAGTCCTTATTTATCTGAGAAAGACGTGGTCTCTGTCTGACAGCTGATTGGCCAGAGTGCTGGATCATCTTCAATCATAACACATTGGTTAGGGTGACTGCTACTCACGGGGTCTAGCTGCGAGTATTATGTGTGTCACCATCTTCGTCATTGCCATAGTCATCATCATGGACAGTGAAAGCAGCAGTTCCGTAACCATCTCCATTCGAAGGATCCTGTAAGGTTGTCTTGTATGTAGCCCCCGCATCGCTAGAGCAACCTGGGCTGACACTACTCTTCATCAGTGTTAGCTGCTAACACTGATGAAGAGTAGTGTCAGCCCAGGTTACTCTAGCGATGCTAACAGTTAGCATCTAGCGATGTTGCTCTAGCGATGCTAACAGTTAGCATCGCTAGAGCAACCTGGGCTGACACTACTCTTCATCAGTGTTAGCATCGCTAGAGCAACCTGGGCTGACACTACTCTTCATCAGTGTTAGCATTGCTAGCGCAACCTGGGCTGACGATGCCGGTGGGTAGCTCCTCAGTGTTAGCTTTGCTAGCGCAAGCACCGGCTTCTTGCTGCTCTTTAGTAACGTTAATGTTAGTGTTGTCAGTAGCCATCGTGAAAAAGGTTGTTACCTTTGGAAGTTTTGCTAAAAACGTTCTGCTTTCTTCCCGCTTTTTCCTTTTTTCAGAACCACTTCGGTAGCTTCGCTTCATTTTCCAACCGTCTGTAGCCTCCAGCTTAGCGCATGCTGAGCTGTTTGTTTACAAACACACACGCAGGTGTGCAGTAGGATAATGGAATAGTCCAATGTAGTGGGGACTGGGGGTTTCTCATCATGAATTAAACAATCGGATAGCACTTTAGCGTATCAATGTTTAGAGATATAATTAATAGGTGAAAAGTAAGACAACAAATCGTAAACATAAGTTTATGAGGTGTTTTAGGGGGCCCTTGGTAGCTTGGGGCCCAAGGCAATTGCCTACCTTTGCCTAATGGTAAGTCCGCCTCTGCTATGTCGTCCGGTAGAAGACCCAGAACACATAAAGCTGGAGATTTAGAGAGAGTAACAACACCTTAACAAAGGTGCTAATTTTCCTCTCAGAAATACAACATGTGTACAAAAGTACCGACTTCTTTCTCCCATTTCCAGCAATATTGTGAGTGTTAACGCCACTGTGCATCACCCCCCCCCCCAACCGGCACCGTCAGACTCCGCCTACCAAGAGCCTGGGTCTGTCCCAGGTTTCTTCCTAAAAGGAGTTTTTCATCGCCACTGTCGCACTAAATGCTTGATCTAGAGGGAATTACTAGAATTGTTGGGACTTTATAAATTATGGAGTGTGGTCTAGACCTTCTCTATCTGTGAAGTGTATTGTAACTTTTGTTATGATTTGATAATATAAATAAAACTGAATTGAATAATACTGTCAGCGCTGACGAAATGACACAGCTAAGGCAAATTCATTATTACCTCGGCTTAGTTGTACAAAAGTCTGATAAAAGTTTAATGTACAATAATAAGCAAAAGAAAATGAACTATTACTATTGCTTACTTCTGGGGCGTTGGGGGGGGCATGCCATCGTGGCTCTCAGCGCTCTTATTTCTGAAGAAAGAGAAAGAATCATCAATTTCCATTTGAGCCCCTCATAGTTAAATATTTATGCACACTAGCATGTAACTGTACTTCATTAATTATCCAGAATACACATGAATTAACAACAGTCCATTGTTCTTTAGTGTAACTGTAACTTAGTTAAATCAGCTTATTTCTGCTAAAATTAGCTAATGCTAATTCTGCTAATGATAAGCATTGACAATCGCCGTTTTGCATTTCGCTGACACTACGTTTAAACTACGAGAAGTAAACTTTGATTTGCAGAAAATTAACGTTAGCATGTTTTACCATAGCTAGCTAAGTGGCAAGCTAACATTACAGACAATTTACATGGTAACTTCAGATACATTTACTTTGAAATGTGACTCTTATATGTTATATAACCATAGACTATATGGGACAACAATATACTTAAAACCTAGTGAAGCTAAATCTTACCTTGAATTATTCAGCAGCAGTTGCATCCACATTGGCAGTGAAAGTGGTTAGCTAACGTAACAATCTATGGTGACACCCCACCCTCTGTGATTCAAAGGGACAAGTTACTGTTAGACCGTCTTGTATGTGTCCACTTAAGTGAGACATGAGCTCTTTAACATCTGCGTAACTAAAGTAACTAGTAACTAAAGTAACTAGTAACTAAAGTAACTAGTACCTCAAATTATAATTATAAACTATTAGTTATGATTTAACAACTTTTAAAATAATTTTTAAACCTATTTCACAATGTATTGGTTCACTTATATGTTACTGTTCATTAATAAAGTAAATTAATAATATATTTTGATTTATTTAATATAGGATATGTTAGATTTTCATTAATTAACTCATTGACCTACAGAATGTACTTAAGTAAGAATGAACAAGAGCCAAGAGATGGAAAATCAAGTTTATTTGATTAACAAATATTATACACAAAGGTAATTCAGAGAGTTTTATAACATGCATGGAACACATTAAATATTAAAGAACAGAAGGTATAGAAACCACTGATTACATGTTGGGTAAGGAGAAAGAGAAAGGGTTCCTATGGTGAGAGAGACAGGTCTACGTCTCTATATACATTTTTCTGGTATAAAACATTATTATTATTATTATTACTCCAACAAAAGATGTTGTCTTAATATCCCATCTTCATTTCTTGTTCAGTGTAGCACATGAGCTCATAGATAACTTCTTCTTGATGGCATCAATTATCAATATAACCCATGAAATAATAATAATAATAATAATAACTTTATTAGTCGCACACGGGGAAATTACAATTTTCACTCTGTTGTTATTACACACAAGCCTGAAATACACACACATGCTCAGGTCCTATACATGCACTAATGGAGAGATATCAGAGTGGGGGGGGGGGCCTGCTCATGGAAAGGCGCCCGAGCAGTTGGGGTTCGGTGCCTTGCTCAAGAGCACCTTAAATGAAGAAATTAAATGAATGAATAGATAACTTTTTCTTGATGACATTATTTATCAATATAACCCATGAAAATGAACAGGAACAAAATCAAATAATGTAACGATACAAACTCAATGTAAAGATACATTCATGTAAATCTGACAAAGAACAGCAGAAGAAAAGATAATTATTAATATGTACTGTATAGTAAAATGTTAACTTACATTATGGAATATCTCCTTGGTCTATATCATAAGAATGCCAGAGGCCACTAGGTGCCAGGGTGAGAGTATGATTGGATGAACCAGTGAACTGGTCTTATAACCTATGGTATATAACTCTACTTTAACACACTATTTTTATTATCATTCACTCACATAATAAAAAGGTAAACTGTGATTTTAGTTCAGTAGATGTAATAACTGTTTCATATATTGTTGAGTAGGAGCTTCCAGAGGGATCCTCTGTAGTTTTGCTGCCTGATTCACTTTAAACTATATTTGTTGTACAATCCCACAATTGCTTTTGCCACAGGTACCAATGGTACAAATGCTCCAAGTATCTCCCCGCCAGCTTGTAGCAGATCATACAATATATTAGACTCCTCAGCTTTCTCTCTGGCATCACTTTCATGTTGGTTCTTTAACTTTTCTTTTTCCTCTCTCAGTTTGTTGTCATGCTGTTCCTTCATTTCCTTTCTCAGGTTTTCAATCTCCTCCTCTCCCTCCTCCCTCTCCCTCTCTCTCTCTTTCCTCTCCCTCTCTCTCTCAACCTGAAGTTGATCAATCATTTTCTTTGTCTCCTCTTCATCTCTCTTCCTCTCTGCTTCTCTTTCCTCCCTCTCCCTCTTCCTCTCCTCCTCTATCTTTTTCCTCTCCCTCTCTCTCTCAGCCTGAAGTTGATAAATCATTTTCTTTGTCTCCTCTTCATCTCTCTTCCTCTCTGCTTCTATTTCCTCCCTCTCCCTCTTCCTCTCCTCCTCTATCTTTTTCCTCTCCCTCTCTCTCTCAGCCTGAAGTTGTTCCTTCATTTTCTTCATCTGTTTGTCATATTTTTCCTGAAGTTTTCTCTCTAATTCCTGTTGTTCTTTGCACATTTGTTCTTCTTTCTCTTTCAGGATGCGTTGTTTCTCCTCTTCGAGGACCCTCTCAGCCTCTTGGAACATCTCGTTTGTGTAGTGGCTTCCTCCGTTCTTCTGGGTCAAACTTCTGATCTTTTGGAGCAGCTCAGTGACCTGAGAGGGATCCTTCAGCTTATTATTGAAGACATGGTACTGGCCATTACATCTGGTCACGAGTTCTTGCAGCTCTGATGAATCCTTCAGGAAGTCTTCAATAGTTTTTTTTTCAAGAAGGTCCCCATGAGTGAAGAGGACCATGCTGTATGTGTCGGCAGCCTGTCCAAAGATTTCTTGAATCCATTGCACTGTCTGCTTTTCCTCTGGAGTGTATCTGCCCAGCCGGATGACCACCAGGAACACATGGGGTCCAGGAGAAGCATAAGAGATGCACTGGCTTATATCTTTAGTTGTTTTATCAATGCCAAACCTGGTGTCAAACAGGCCCGGGGTGTCGATAACAGCCACCTGTTGCCCGTCCACCCCAGCTTTGCCCTTGGAACAATCTATAGTCATAGACTTTGCACTGAACTCTGACTCAAAGCACTGTTGTCCCAGAATGGTGTTTCCAGTGGCACTTTTCCCATTCCCAGTCTTCCCCACCATCACTATCCTCATTTCCTCATTGTGTCTGCTCAAACCTGTGTAGAAGAATGTGAGACACTGAATAAGAATCAGGTTGTACATGCATTGTAGTTCATCACACAGGATATCCAATCACGAATGTTTACAATGTGGCTCATAATGTTGACTTATTTGGTTTTCTTTCCTTCTTTCTTCTCTCTGCCGCTAGCGCCGTGTCTCCTCTGTCTCTGTGCGTTGACTTTCGTTTGTTTAGGGAAGTGAAGGCATGCATTATGCCCATATATGGGCGACAGCAAGAGCTGTTAGTAAAAAACGAAGAGTCAGAAAGATTTGTAATCCTCAAGTCAAACTAGTCTAGTATGTGATCAAAGATATTATATAGTCCATAAGCAAGATAGATAACTACCATTTTACAGGGAGGATGGCAATCACTGTTATATACCTTTTTTGAAGAAATGTAAATAGTTTGTGCTTTATATGATAAGTTATAATGTTTATTATGTTTATTTTTAGCAATGTATTGTAAAGTTATAATGTTTTAGACACACATATGAAATGCGTTCTAGAGTATTGCATTGTCTGTGGGTGTAAAATCAATAAATATAACAACCATTTTTCACTCACTGCAACCCAAATATTATAATAACCCAGTTTGTCTGAAAAAAAAAAATGATTGACTGTGGACAACAGGGTTGATGTTTTACAAGCTTTTTTAGGACAATGAGCTGTAAAAATGACCTTGCTAATAGTACTGCAGTATTGTCCAGTACACAGTACAATGCAGTACTGAGTACTGTCAATTCATCTCCAAATGTAACAGAAGTGTTCAGCTTTGACTATTTATTTATTTTACTTAGGTATGAAAATTTGCATAGTTAATATTGTTTTTGGAATTTACTTTGTAAATGTAAGAGGAATTGAGCTGAAGAAGAATTTTCAACATGCTCAATTCATCTCCAAAATGTGTTTCAACAAAAAGTGTTCTAGCTTTGGTTATTTATTTATTTTACTTATGGTATGCTTGTTAATAATTAGGACCATAGGATTAATATTGTTCTTTGGAATTCAGCCCTACAGGTTTATGCCTAAATGTTATTTAATGAACATCTCTTCTTTTTTTCCGTCAAAGTGAATAAAGGGTAGATAGAACCCGAGGTTTGTGTTGAATTGGGTCAAAAATCGTGATAAGAATTATGGATTTGGTGTATCGTTACAGCCCTTCTGTTATACTATTATCTATAATAGTGATCAAAACATTACAAATATAACAAATTATTAAAATGGATATAGCATCATGACTTACCAGAATTGCTGTCCATGTTTAGTTCGGGTTAAAGAGTACGGAGTAGATGCTGCAGCTGAAGACAGCGTTCAGAGTGTCTCCTGCAGCTCCTTTGGAAAGGCTCTTTATATAAACCAAACCACACCCTTAAAAAAAAAGCTGCACACAGTGGAAGTTAAAAGATTTATATGGTACTTGGCCGTCCCTGGCTATTAACAAGATGATGCTGCACAAAGCAAAACGCTCCTCCTCCCCTTCAGTATTTACAAGAAATGGCAGCAGTTCTCTTGAGGTCCTCGTGACAGTAGCTGATGAGGCAAAAGTCCGTACAGGGAGGTTGGTTGGGGTGGTGGATGGGTCAAACAACACAGGGCTGGTGGATGAAGATTAATATGAGTCCCCCCAGTCGGCCTGTGGCCCCCCAGTGGCTAGAAATGGAGATAGGTGTAAACCAAGCCCTGGGTATCCTGCTCTGCCTTTGAGAAAATGAAAGCTCAGATAGGGCCGATCTGGAATCTTACATATATACTTAGACTGTGCTCCAGTCTCCTTCTCTACAATATCACTCTAGAAAATATGATTCAAATGGTTTCATAATTACATTATTAAGTATACAAGTGATTATTTTCAGTGTGACAACATACATATGCAATACATGTTTCTGTTTGTGCTTGACTATTATCTCTAAGATCTTGGCTTCATTTATACTAAACAATACCCGTATAAAATGATGTACCTGTTCTTTTGTCACAGTTGTGTGTTCAAACAATGCTTCTGCTCAGTCTTTTAACTCTGCTAGATTTTCCTTCCTTGTCTACTTGTCATGAAGATTTGTGAGGGGTTCTGGTTGATCTAGCAGGACAGCTTTTAGCACATATGATGCTGCATAGTCTGTTACAACAGAGAGGACTGCTGGCTGTAGGACCCGTCCCTCTTGCGTCCAGCTTTTGGAGAGGTTGTTGTAAAGTTGGGTCTGCTCTGTATGGGTCAGAGATGGGAAAGCTGGCGGTATGGCAACGTGGTCTTTGGATGATCGCTCTTTTTTGCCTCGTTGTGTGTTGTTAAAATGATGTCCTTCCCTTGCTGATATTCTACTCTTTTCAAAGATTCCTCACTTGGTGTGGTCCACTTGCACTTCTTTGATGTGACAGCTATCTCTTCTTCTCTTTCCTGGTTATGCTTTCATACCCTGAACAACACAGCTGACACATGGGAGTGGGCCCCTAACACAACCCCATCACTCCTCACAACCACCCATGGCTTCAACTGAGGACCATTCAGTCTCTGGGAATGACTTACCTGTAATAAAGAGGTAATGGCATTTTTGTAATGAGAAGTGCAGTGATAGAATGTACATAGCCAATGTTAGTAGCTAACCGTTGGCGAACATTGCAGACTAGCTAACGCTAGCTAGCTATACAAGCTATAACCCTGACTGCATTAACGTTACACTTTAACTCACCCTTCCAGTGACGACAAAGCAATTTTTAACCGGTAGACTTCAAAGCTGAGTATTCATCACAAATCCAGCTGATTGCATCCATTTATATCCCTCCAAGCTTTTGTAGGCTGCCAAAGACTCTCCAGAGTAGGACGAAGGAATGTTTATTTAGATAGTTGTAGATATCTGGATACTAAAGGAGGGGAAGCTTTCAGTTTTACTTGTACATGTCATAAAAATAACCATTATGGTCGCAGGGGCATTTATGTAACTACAGTATCTTATTTATCTGAGAAAGACGTCCTGTCTGACAGCTGATTGGCCAAGTGCTGGATCCCAATCATAACACATTGAACACATAAAGTGTGTCACCATGGATAGTTTAGGACAGTGAAAGCAGCAGTAACAACACCTTAACAAAGGTGCTAATTTTCCATCTCAACACTGAAATACAACATGTGTACAAAAGCGATACCGAGCTTCTTTCTCCCATTTCCAGCAAGCAACCTATTGTGAGTGTTAACCTGGGCCACTGTGCATCACCCCCCCAACCGGCACCATCAGACTCCGCCTACCAAGAGCCTGGGTCTGTCCCGGGTTTCTTCCTAAAATTAAACAATCGGATAGTTTTTCCTCGAGATATAATTAATAGGTGAAAAGTAAGACAACACTGTTGCACTAAATGCTTGATCTAGAGGGAATTACTAGAATTGTTGGGACTTTATAAATTATGGAGTGTGGTCTAGACCTTCTCTATCTGTGAAGTGTATTAACCCAAGGCATCACCCCCCAACTTTTGTTATGATTTGATAATATAAATAAAACTGAATTGAATAATACTGTCAGCGCTGACCTTTTCCTAAATGACACAGCTAAGGCAAATTCATTATTACCTCGGCTTAGTTGTACAAAAGTCTGATAAAAGTTTAATGTACAATAATAAGCAAAAGAAAATGAACTATTACTATTGCTTACTTCTGGGGCGTTGGGGGGGGCATGCCATCGTGGCTCTCAGCGCTCTTATTTCTGAAGAAAGAGAAAGAATCATCAATTTCCATTTGAGCCCCTCATAGTTAAATATTTATGCACACTAGCATGTAACTGTACTTCATTAATTATCCAGAATACACATGAATTAACAACAGTCCATTGTTCTTTAGTGTAACTGTAACTTAGTTAAATCAGCTTATTTCTGCTAAAATTAGCTAATGCTAATTCTGCTAATGATAAGCATTGACAATCGCCGTTTTGCATTTCGCTGACACTACGTTTAAACTACGAGAAGTAAACTTTGATTTGCAGAAAATTAACGTTAGCATGTTTTACCATAGCTAGCTAAGTGGCAAGCTAACATTACAGACAATTTACATGGTAACTTCAGATACATTTACTTTGAAATGTGACTCTTATATGTTATATAACCATAGACTATATGGGACAACAATATACTTAAAACCTAGTGAAGCTAAATCTTACCTTGAATTATTCAGCAGCAGTTGCATCCACATTGGCAGTGAAAGTGGTTAGCTAACGTAACAATCTATGGTGACACCCCACCCTCTGTGATTCAAAGGGACAAGTTACTGTTAGACCGTCTTGTATGTGTCCACTTAAGTGAGACATGAGCTCTTTAACATCTGCGTAACTAAAGTAACTAGTAACTAAAGTAACTAGTACCTCAAATTATAATTATAAACTATTAGTTATGATTTAACAACTTTTAAAATAATTTTTAAACCTATTTCACAATGTATTGGTTCACTTATATGTTACTGTTCATTAATAAAGTAAATTAATAATATATTTTGATTTATTTAATATAGGATATGTTAGATTTTCATTAATTAACTCATTGACCTACAGAATGTACTTAAGTAAGAATGAACAAGAGCCAAGAGATGGAAAATCAAGTTTATTTGATTAACAAATATTATACACAAAGGTAATTCAGAGAGTTTTATAACATGCATGGAACACATTAAATATTAAAGAGCAGAAGGTATAGAAACCACTGATTACATGTTGGATAAGGAGAAAGAGAAAGGGTTCCTATGGTGAGAGAGACAGGTCTACGTCTCTATATACATTTTTCTGGTATAAAACATTATTTATTATTATTATTATTATTCCAACAAAAGATGTTGTCTTAATATCACATCTTCATTTCTTGTTCAGTGTAGCACATGAGCTCATAGATAACTTCTTCTTGATGGCATCAATTATCAATATAACCCATGAAATAATAATAATAATAACTTTATTAGTCGCACACGGGGAAATTACAATTTTCACTCTGTTGTTATTACACACAAGCCTGAAATACACACACATGCTCAGGTCCTATACATGCACTAATGGAGAGATATCAGAGTGGGGGGGGGCCTGCTCATGGAAAGGCGCCCCGAGCAGTTGGGGGTTCGGTGCCTTGCTCAAGAGCACCTTAAATGAAGAAATTAAATGAATGAATAGATAACTTTTTCTTGATGACATTATTTATCAATATAACCCATGAAAATGAACAGGAACAAAATCAAATAATGTAACGATACAAACTCAATGTAAAGATACATTCATGTAAATCTGACAAAGAACAGCAGAAGAAAAGATAATTATTAATATGTACTGTATAGTAAAATGTTAACTTACATTATGGAATATCTCCTTGGTCTATATCATAAGAATGCCAGAGGCCACTAGGTGCCAGGGTGAGAGTATGATTGGATGAACCAGTGAACTGGTCTTATAACCTATGGTATATAACTCTACTTTAACACACTATTTTTATTATCATTCACTCACATAATAAAAAGGTAAACTGTGATTTTAGTTCAGTAGATGTAATAACTGTTTCATATATTGTTGAGTAGGAGCTTCCAGAGGGATCCTCTGTAGTTTTGCTGCCTGATTCACTTTAAACTATATTTGTTGTACAATCCCACAATTGCTTTTGCCACAGGTACCAATGGTACAAATGCTCCAAGTATCTCCCCGCCAGCTTGTAGCAGATCATACAATATATTAGACTCCTCAGCTTTCTCTCTGGCATCACTTTCATGTTGGTTCTTTAACTTTTCTATTTCCTCTCTCAGTTCTGTGTCATGCTGTTGCTTCATTTCCTTCATCAGGTTTTCAATCTCCTTCTTTCTCTCCTCATCTATCTCTTTCCTCTCGCTCTCTCTCTCAGCCTGAAGTTCTTCCTTCATTTTCTTCATCTGTTCTTCATATTTTTCCTGAAGTTTTCTCTCTAATTCCTCTTGTTCTCTGCGCATTTGCTCTTCTTTCTCTTTCAGGATGCGTTGTTTCTCCTCTTCGAGGACCCTCTCAGCCTCTTGGAACATCTCGTTTGTGTAGTGGCTTCCTCCGTTCTTCTGGGTCAAACTTCTGATCTTTTGGAGCAGCTCAGTGACCTGAGAGCGATCCGTCAGGTCATTATTGAAGACATGGTACTGGCCATTACATCTGGTCACGAGTTCTTGCAGGTCTGGGGAATCCTTCCAGAAGTCTTCAATAGTTTTTTTTTTAAGAAGGTCTCCATGAGTGAAGAGGACCATGCTGTATTTGTCTGCAGCCTGTCCAAAGATTTCTTGAATCAATTGCACTGTCTGCTTTTCCTCTGGAGTGTATCTGCCCAGCTGGATGACCACCAGGAACACATGGGGTCCAGGAGAAGCATAAGAGATGCACTGGCTTATATCTTTAGTTGTTTTAGCCATGCCAAACCTGGTGTCAAACAGGCCTGGGGTGTCAATAACAGCCACCTGTTGCCCGTCCACCCCAGTTTTGCCCTTGGAACAGTCTATAGTCATAGACTTTGCACTGAACTCTGACTCAAAGCACTGTCGTCCCAGAATGGTGTTTCCAGTGGCACTTTTCCCAGACCCAGTCTTCCCCACCATCACTATCCTCATTTCCTCATTGTGTCTGCTCAAACCTGTGTAGAAGAATGTGAGACACTGAATAAGAATCAGGTTGTACATGCATTGTAGTTCATCACACAGGATAGCCAATCATGAATGTTTACAATGTGGCTCATAATGTTGACTTATTTGGCTTTCTTTCCATGATCTTATATGGCTTCCATATATAGTTTAGTTCACTAGTAACAGGAAAAGGCACCAGGTATTTTAAAGTACCCCATGCATTAGTGTCTAAGTGACTAACAAGTACAAGAATCATTGAAATTGGTCCAGTTTCTGTACTGTATTGCGGCTGCCGGTCTGTAACCAACAGCCTCAAACCGGCTGTAATGTAATCCTATACACCCAGCGGGTCCTCCCACAGGTGGTGGGCCCATGGGATGAAGAGAGGAGCGCTACGTAGCTTTTTTGGGCTTTGCCCGGCCACCAGGCGCTTGCTGACGAGCCCTCCATCTGGGCCTGGCTCCAGACGGGGGCCCCAAGGATCCTCTTAACAGGGTCACTCCCTTTCTACCTCGTTGGCTCATAGGGTTTTTGTTATAGAGTAAAACCCAGTAGACTATGTCTAAGGAAGCATTAGTCTATAGGAGCTACACAAAGACATTACATGATTTAGATTCAGCAGCAATCACTGTTATATAGCGCTGTAACGATTTGCAACACTCACAAACATCCATAATAGTGTCCATAATGTCCATAATTCATCACAGTTTCACTGATTTCTGCCGCTAGCTCTTTGCTGTGGGTGTACTATCAATAAATATAAGATTATTGTTATATATGTTGATCATTGGCATAATTAAATGTCCTGACGGCAAAAACATCTGGACTTATTTAGTAAAAATGTATTTTGTCATCTGTATAAGTTATAATGATCACTTCCTCCCAGTGTGACTCCCAGGACATATGAGAAGTGTTCTAGAGAGATTGGCTCAGCTTGTCCTGCTCTGTCTGTGATATCAATACATATCTGGGAGATTCATGTTCCGTCCTACAACCATTTTTCACTCACTGCAACCCAAATATTCTAATAACCCAGTTTGTGCTGAAAAAAAAAATGATGTTCATAGACTGACTGTGGACAACAGGGTTGATGTTTTACAAGCTTTTTTAGGACAATGAGCTGTAAAAATGACCTTAGGTCCAATTTCAGACCCTGCACAGTACTGCAGTACTGTCCAGTACTGCAGTACTGTGAAGGTGAAAGAAGAATTTTCAACATGCTCAATTCATCTCCAAAATGTGTTTCAACAGAAGTGTTCTAGCTTTGGCTATTTATTTATTTTACTTAGGTATGTTGTTAATAATTTGCATAGTTAATATTGTTCTTTGGAATTCAGCTTATACAGGTTTATAAAATGTTATTTAATGAACATCTCTTCTTTTTTTCTCGAAATGAATAAATAGAAGAATTGAGGTTCCCCTATCTCGGGGAACAAGGGTTACATACGTAACCCGAGACGTTCCCCTTCGAGGGGAACGAGACACTGCGTCGGTTCGCCGCCCCTCGCCCGCCTGGAGTGCCTTGCTTCATAGAAAGAGCTAATGAGCTATGTGCCGGTGTGCTTATATGCCCCTACGCTTATGCCGTCACATGCTACCGTTCTCACTAGGACCAATAGGATTGGAGTAGTTTTCATTCGCATTCAGCCCTGTCATGCCTAAAGGCGTTCCCATAGTGTCGTAACCGACGCAGTTCGAGTTCCCCTATCTCGGGGAACAAGGGTTACATACATAACCCGAGACGTTTGTGTTGGGTCAAAAATTGTGATAAGAATTATGGATTTGGTGTATCGTTACAGCCCTTCTGTTATACTATTATTTATAATAGTGATCAAAACATTACAAATATAAAAAATTATTAAAATGGATATAGCATCATGACTTACCAGAATTGCTGTCCATGTTTAGTTCGGGTTAAAGAGTACGGAGTAGATGCTGCAGCTGAAGTAAAGACAGCGTTCAGAGTGTCTCCTGCAGCTCCTTTGGAAAAGCTCTTTATATAAACCAAACCACACCCTTAAAAAGCTGCACACAGTGGAAGTTAAAAGATTTATATGGTACTTGGCCGTCCCCGGCTATTAACAAGATGATGCTGCGCAAAGCAAAAAGCTCCCCCTCCCCTTCAGTATTTACAAAAAATGGCAGCATTTCTCTTCAGGTCCTCGTGACAGTAGCTGATGAGGCGAAAGTCCGCACAGGGAGATTGGTTGGGGTGGTGGACAGAGGTGGGTAGAGTAGCCAAAAATTGTACTCAAGTAAAAGTACTGTTACTTCACAATAATATGACTCAAGTAAAAGTAAAAGTACTCATCCAAATAATTACTTGAGTAAGAGTAAAAAAGTCCTTGATGAAAAAACTACTCAAGTAGTGAGTAACTGTTGAGTAACGTGTGATTTATTTCCTAACACAAGCATCAACCAGACAGACAAAGATACAAAATAATCATCTTTAGGCAAATTATAGTTCATCCAATCAATAGAATAAATTAAAATTAATTTATTAATTACAAAATAGCTTAAGTGAAGAGACTTAAACATCAAATTTTGATGGATAATATATATATATATATATATATATATATACACTACCGGTCAAAAGTTTGGGGTCACATATAAATTCCCATTGCACTCCATTGTAGACAGAATGCCAGCTGAGATCAGTTGCATTGTTTTTTTAACCAGGGCAGTAATCAGATTACATTATGTGCTTACATAATAGTAAAATGGTTCTCCAATGTTTTTCTAGTGTTTTATTTTTAAATGATAGATTAGTACACAGAATGTGCCTTTGGAACATTGGATGAATGGTTGCTGGTAATGGCCAATGTAGATATTGCATTAAAGATCAGCCCCCCCACCCAAATTAGCAGGTATTCTGTCTATAATGGAGTGGTATGGAAATGTAGAAGTGACCCCAAACCTTTGAGCGGTGTATATATATATATATATATATATATATATATATAGGAAATGTTCAAAACATGTGTAAAAGACAAACATTCGCCTATCCACAGCAAAAACAAAAATAACTGCTACATGTTTTCACAAGTTAGATGTTGAGTTGTTGGACGCTGAAATGTCCGTTTGTTTTGGTCGACACAGAAGGCGCCGCATAATGTAGCTGCTGTTTTGCACTTTTATTAAAAAGTAAACATGCTTTCACTATGAGACCGGGGGCCTATTGCACGAAAGTAGAATAAAGATATCCAGGATAAATGAAAAAGCGCAGCTTGACTTAGTGTGATCTGCTCATCGCGGCTTAATCGGTTGCACGTTTGCCGAGCCAGGATGAACAGGTGGAGCTATGTCAAGCAAGTTGTAGATAGCTGGGATAAGTGAACGTTCACGGCTTTCTCACATAGACCAGGGGTTCCCAAAACTTTCAGCCCACGACCCCCAAAGTAACGGTGCAAGTTACTTGCGACCCCCCCACTATAAACGTATATAAACATTGCACGCAACCGCGCACGCACTATAGGAGTATCCAAACACGAAATAACACAACAGCCATAACATTACTCTACAGTAATTTACTCATTACTTTAATCTGAATTTAACTTCCCCTAGTGAGATGGATGTGCAACATGTTTGGAGCACAGCAAGTCCAGTCTTGGTTTAATGTTGGAGACCGCTCCTCGGAGATCATCCTCCACAGTCTTTTCCACCAAGGCTAACCAGGTGCTGGTTCTGGGCTGGTGCTATAGCCAGTTCGGTTCTGGTTCTACTCGCCAGTTATCTAAGAACCAGCTCAATTTTCCCCAGCCTGAGAGCCAGAGCAGGGCTACGTTACAACGTCACTGCAAGTACCTCCGTTGTCATAGCAACGCGTCATGACAATCAACAATAATGGAGGACTACATACCGATACTTTTGCTCCTGGCTTTACAAATTCCCACTGGAATTCAAAGACGGGCCTTGACAGCTGCGTGACCGCTATGGACAGAGGACACGTTCAAGAAGAAAGGTAATTATCTCGTAGGATTGAACTTTTATTATAATATTTTGCTAGCTTGCGAAGGCAACATCAGCAGCGTAGCTACAGTAAAACACCGTTAGGGTGAACAGTCAGACGTCCCGGTTTGCCTGGGGCGGTCCCAATTTTCCCAACAAAAAGCCTACCGGGACCCGCTCCCAGCACCTGATGTAACCGGTTCTGATCTCTAGACCAGCGCTACGTTGGTGCTGATTTGGAACCCATGTTCTGGGCCCAGAGCCAGGTTTATTTGTGTGGAAAAGCAAAGAACCGGTTCAATATTTGGCACTGACTCCAAACCAGCACCAGAACTGCCTTGGTGGAAAAGACATATCAGTCGCCATCTCTATTTATTTTTAAGGGACATCAGTGCCGAGAAAGTCTTGTCGCACATGTAGGTAGTGCCAAACGGCACCAGGACAGCCGTGGGTATTCCCTCTCAACCGAAATCCAAAACTCAGCCAGCGTCTTAGAACTGAACGCCGTCTTCAAGCAGCTTCTAATGGAAAGTAACAAGGAGGGGAAGAATATGCAAAAAGGGAAACACAGCTCTTATCAAACGGAGAGAAAAAGTCCAACATAGCGGACCAATTTTTATAAAGTTGTAGGCTACACTGTGTTTTAATTGCTTTAAATAAGATAGTTTCATGTTTCTGTTTTTATGTGATAAATGTGCTGGTTTTACTGCAAAGTGTCTTTGACTAGCCTACCATGTAAAGCACAATATAAATAAAATGTATTATTATTTAGCTTTTGCCTTAAAAGTGAGCAGAGGGAATTAATGTTCCTCTGGAAATGGACCCTATGACTAGGCTTAATTTCAAACCCTTATTCACAACGCGAGTTTTACAACCATATGCACAAATCTCTATACGCTATGTCTAATTCTTTGTACAATTAATGTTCAAACAGAACGATCATAAAGGGACAACAACTAAAAAAAGAAGTAAATGACTTCAATACACGCTGTGAGCATTTGTAAAACAATATTCACGTTTTTTTTATTCTTCTGACAAGTGACGCACCAAAATAAAAAGATTATGAAGCATTGTGGTGTTCCCGGTGTGATGAATGTAAACTACACTACATACGTACTGTATATAGGCCTCGTTATTGGTCCAGTGATGTGAGACTAAATGAGAAGGTTATGAAACCAATGTAAGCTATAATAAAAAACATTAGGCCGACATATTAAGGAGTAACACAAACTGTCTTTTATTAGAGAAGGATAAGCAACAAGAACATGAAATCATGAATGTATCTGACTAGTCTGCCATTATTACCATCTGGGAATATCGCTACATTAATATCGTCACACTTAATCTTCGGAGCGCGTCCTGTAACCTGAAGCTGAGACCACGGACGCTGCGCTGCTCATCTCTACTTTTACAGAGAGAGTTGACACCGACGCGACTCGCAGGTCTGCCGGCAGGCAGCGGCTACTGGGCAGCAGCCGCACGCCAGTCAGCCTCGACCATAGACCGTTAATATACAGTCTATGGCCTCGACACAGTAGCGTCCCACCGGGAAGTCCCACTCCGCATCAGGGTGCCAGTGCAACCATTTCTAATCTAAACAGCTGTAGTAGGTTTTAAATCAAACTCGCGACAACAATAGTGACAAATAGGCTAATGCATGTTAATGAAAATAAAGCAGAAGACATGCAGAAGACAACGGAATAACTGTTAAACACGTTTATTTCGGATCAGACGGCAGCTGATTTGACACATGAGACTCCAGGATTAATCTTAGCCCGGCTGTTAGCCCGGCTGTTAGCCCCGGTGTTAGCCCCAGTGTTAGCCCCGGTGTTAGCCCGGCTGTTAGCCTGCTCTGGACCAGGCTAGCTGCAAAGAATAAATCTCCATGGTTACTTGGCTGGGCTTAATTCAATCTGGTTTCGTGCAACCGAGTCAAAGCTAAATTCATCCAGAATAACTTGAATATCGCGGCTTAATCCCTTATCCTAGTTTCATGCAATAGGCCTCGGGGGCGTCCTCCTCGTGTGTGTCTGCATTGCCGACGGTTGATTCTTGTTATGCTACGACTGTCAAGCTAACACGTCCCGCGGCCGCAGCTGAGATCGATCGAGTATGGTCGCGTGACGAGACTGCACAACGCCGTTTGATTGGTGAAACACAGTCACGTGGTAGAGGCTTTAGCGGAAGTCTCTCTCTCTCTGTCAAAATAAAACATTAAAATGAGACGTACGCGGAGGGGATAAAAACAATGACGCGTAGAATACCAAAGAGGTAAAAAGAAAAGTAACGAGCTCATTGTAGCCTAATGTAGCGGAGTAAGAGTACAGTTTCTTCTTCACTAATCTACTCAAGTACAAGTAAAAGTATAGTGATTTAAAACTACTCCTAGAAGTACAATTTTTCCAAAAACTTACTCAAGTAAATGTAACGGAGTAAATGTAACTCGTTACTACCCACCTCTGGTGGTGGATGGGTCAAACAACACAGGACTGGTGGATGAAGATTAATACGAGTTCCCCCTAGCCTGCCTGTGGCCCCCCAGTGGCTAGAAATGGAGATAGGTGTAAACCGAGCCCTGGGTATCCTGCTCTGCCTTTGAGAAAATGAAAGCTCAGATGGAGATCTGGAATCTTACATATATACTTAGACTGTGCATGAGTCTCCTTCTCTACAATATCACTCTAGAAAATATTATTCAAATGGTTTCATAATTACATTATTAAGTATACAAATGATTATTTTCTTCTTTTCAAATATCCCCTCTTGCACTTCTTTGATGTGACAGCTATCTCTTCTTCTCTTTCCCGGTTATGCTATCATACCCTGAACAACACAGCTGACACATGGGAGTGGGCCCCTAACACAACCCCATCACTCCTGACAACCACCCATGGCTTTAACTGAGGACCATTCAGTCTCTGGGAATGACTTACCTGTAATAAAGATGTAACTGCATTTTTGTAATGAAAAGTGCAGTGATATAATGTACATAGCCAATGTTAGTAGCTAACCATTGGCGAACATTGCAGACTAGCTAACGCTAGCTAGCTATACAAGTTATAACCCTGACTGCATTAACGTTACACTTTAACTCACCCTTCCAGTGACGACAAAGCAATTTATAACCGGTAGACTTCAAAGCTGAGTATTCATCACAAATCCAGCTGACTGCATTTATTTATATACCTCCAAGCTGTTGTAGGCTCCCAAAGACTCTCCAGAGTAGGACGAAGGAAAGTTGATTAGATAGTTGTAGATTGCTTGAAGCTCGTCCTCTTGCTACGGAAACGCGTCGTTGAAGTTGGCTTATCAAATTGAAGCTGCTCTTAGATTGGTACTCTACTTACCTTATCAGCAGCTCGGCCCATGAAACTAAAGTTGAATTTTCAAATCCACTTACCTTATCAGCTCAGCCTTCGAAAATAATGCACGCCGCACATGGACACGCTCGTTTGCAAGAACTTGGGAAATATGGTCCAGGGGCTTCTTTACAGAAAAACCTCCTAACTGTCCTATCTCGTTATACGTCTCAAAGACAGGAAAAATACTACATTCCTAATACAAAATGATACTTGTATACTCCATCTGTGAGAGAAATATTGAACATTTACGTAATGCTTTACATTAATCTGGCAGCTTTCAGCTTTAGTTACTCTACAGAAGCGAGCCCTAAACTCATGGCTGTGTCTAGTCTCACACCTTCTGTACTATCTTAAATATAAGAAATAAAAACTACAACTGTAATCTAAAACTTTAATCAGCACATGTCCTGTCGAGCTTGTATCTAAGGTTACAGCTGGAGTATTTTGCCTCAAGTTTTTAATGATTTACTTAAAATGTTTTACTTACTAAAATGTAAATACAAGAAAAATACATACTTAAATAATAACATAAATAAATACAAACTTCTCCAAAGTTAAAATTATTCCTGAATGCAGTTAGGAAACATGTTTCCGTAATACCGAAAAGCAAAAAGTTAAATGTAATCCTAACCTGAGATAAGATAGGATTTAAGATTTAGGAAGTTTCTGTAATGAGGCCCCAGGTTGAAAAATGCCCCTAATATTTTATATATATATATATATATATATATATATATATAGTAGGGATGAGCCGAGTACTCGGCTGAAACCAGTATCCGGTACGGATAAAGCAATTTTGCCGAGTACAAGTATTATACGAGTAATACGAGTCATTATCTGTACTCGGATTGAATAAAAGTCCTCAGCTGACCGCGCTGCGTTCTGGGATGGTCACAGCGCCCGCCACACACAAGCTCTGCTCAATCACACACACACAGAACACGGAGACTGCGCTCCCTCTCTCTTTCCCTCCCTCTTTCCCTCTCGCTCTCTCTCTCTCTCCCTCTCCCTCAGACACTTGTGGCCGCGGGTCTGTTCCGTTAACGTTTAGGGTTTCTTTAGCTTCAGGTTTGTTTTTAACTTCGGTTTGTAGTACTTACATAGTAACCAGGAGATTTCTGGTGAACGTGGGGATTCAGACATGCTGCTTGGTTTAAATGCGACTCCCGTTGCGTCTCTGCCGTCGGAGATATATATTTTTTTAACCGTCAGCTGGCTTCGTTAAAGTCAATGCAGATCTGAGAAACAGCATCTGCCCCCGCCCCCTCTCTCTCTGTGTCTCTCTCTTGCTCACACACATACACATACACATACACACACACACACACACACACACACACACACACACACTCACACACACACACTCACACACACACACACTCACACATACCTGGTGTGGAAATAAAAAAGAACCAAAAACAAAAATCACACTGATCATAAAAAAAATTTTAAGTAAAAAAAAGAAAGTTATTTGAGTATGAAAACTCTTGTTCATTACATTTTACTTCATAATTGCAACCGTTGTATTCATTGTTGCAAAACTTGTTCTGTTTATAGTTTGTTTGTTACCATGACAACACTATTGATCTGAAGCTCAATGCTGTCATGTAAATAGTTTTCTAATCAGCAATAAATATAACAATTTCTGATTAACTCATATCAATTGCATGCTTAAAATAACATACTGGTTAAAGCCCCGCCTATTTCAAGACAACCCGACCCACTTCCGGCTTAAATCTGACCACTTCCGGGATAGGCCCCGCCCAGTCCGAGTACGGATACGGATACAGAAAATTCATGTGGTAAACAGATACAGATACAGATAATGCTGTACTCGCTCATCCCTAATATATAGCTTTTAAACAACTGCATGAAACACCAGTGGTGAAAGGAAACGTAGTACTTTTACTTAAGTACTGTACTCAAGTACAATGTCCATGTGATTGTAGTTTACCTAATGCTTCTTAATATATATGTCCTCCACTACATTTAGTTAGCATCCACATTTCAGATCTAAAATAAACAAAAAACATGAAATCAGTTCATAAAGCAGAACATAAGCGACCCAACCACTCAACTAGCTCCTTGACAGTATTAGAAGTATTCTGTAGTAGCCTATTAATTATCTGTTCGTACGTTGTTCATATTACATAGCCATATTTATTCTGCTCTTATAACACTGTAATATATTACTTATCCTGCCTATGCACCACCTGTCTATACTTCATATTGCACTCTTCTGCTTTTCTTGTACTTCTGGTAAACTGCATCTCGTCTTCGTACTTGTACTCTGCACAATGACGATGAAGTTACATCTAATCTAACAATGTAAAATATATCAAGCACCTTTACTCCTACTACTTTAAATACATTTGGATTATATGTGTTTAGAAACAATAAAACAAGTGTAACAGATTACTGTTTGAGTAATAAGTAATAAAGGTTACTTCTAAAAACAGTAACATGTAATAAATAATAATACATGACATGTTTATGAAACTAACCCAACGCAGATTATAAGACTTCTGTTAAAAGGACCGGAGAATAACACAAGGGTTAAGATAATAATTAAGATAATAACTTAAACAACAACTCTCCTACCTATAGCACTTTAAGATAATAACTTTAAAATGTAATGGAGGATTTATAAATGGAGGTATTAGTACTTTTACTTTAGTAAAAGATCTACGTACTTCTTCCACCACTGTGACACAATAACTTTAATAATAATCACGTGTGTTTAACATAATAAAGATGTAACTAATACACAGCTCACCTGTAGCCAGGTGTGCTCCAAAACATCTGGGGCTGCAACCAACGATTAGTTTCTTTATCCATTAATCCCTCAAAATGTCACAAATATGTAAAGTAGTGAAAAGTAATTTCCCAGAACAGAAGTTCATGTCTTCAAATTTAAATGCACAGTAGGGCCGTGTGCAATTAATCAAGTCTGGGTCATGATTTTAATTTTGGCAAATAACTGCCTCCAAGCTAGGCACTGTTAGGCACAATTATCATATTTTAAAAACATAAAAATCAGCAAAGGTTTGTTTTTTTATAAAGAAAATATATATAATGTATTATTAATTATCAAAATGAGTTGCCAATTAATTTCCTGTGGATGAACTAATGGATAAATCTACTAATCGTTGCAGTAGCAGCCTGTAACAACAGTAATAACATGTCAACATGAGATAAATATTAACTTTATTATCTAATAATTTGTGTGTGTGTGTGTGTCTGTGTGTTTGGTTGTTTGTGTGTGTGTGTGTCTGTCGGAGTGTGTGTTTATGAGTGTGTGTCTGTGTGTGTTTGTTTGCATGTATGTGTGTGTGTGTGTGTGTGTGTGTGTGTGTAGCCTGAATAATTATACAAAATAAACACATTTAGTAGATTATTATTATTACCTTGGTCAAAACATGTCAATGAATTATTAAATTATTAACAAATAATAATCGTGTAATGAAGTTATAAAACATAAACTACTAACAGGAGTGACTCTGACCTTTTAACCAGAACAGGCTTCAACGATGGCGCGAAGCACACCGGCACAAAATGGCGTCTGACGGAGACGACTGCGGCGCTCTCTGCTGCAGCAGCGGGCGGGAGGTGTCGTCTCCCCGCCGGGTCAGAACGGAGCGGTGTCCCGGTCCTCGGTGTCCCGGTCCTCTCTGTCCGGTGGAGACAACATGTCTTCGTCACTTAAAACAACTCCTAACTGCGTTCTCTGTTAGCCTACAGAGCTAGCTAGCACTCCAGACTGACTTTAGCTTGAGCTCTGGAGAGGTATGTCTGGCAATGCTAACGGCTAACGATGCTAACGGCTAAAATTCTGTCTATCACGTACTTTCTGTCAAAACATGTACTAGCTTCTCCTGCAGACAGGAAACACATTTTGAGTGATAATTAAATATTTTTTAAATGTAAATTTGCAAGTTGAAGAAGGCGTCGTAAATTCGCAAGTGGAGATCCGTAAATTCGTAGATACACAAGTGGAGGTCCGTAAATTGGTAGATACGCAAGTGGAGGTCCGTAAATTCGTAGATACGCAAGTGGAGGTCCGTAAATTCGTAGATATGCAAGTGGAGGTCCGTAAATTCGTGGATACGCAACTGGAGATCCGTAAATTTGTAAGTTCACATTCACTCATCCCAAACACTGCTGTGTGGCGTACCTTAGGCGGGGTATGAACCCGCGTCTCCTGGTTGGAGGTCGTCGTCCTTCCCACTGGACCATCTGCTGCTGATCAACACACAGAGACTTCACCTTCCTCCACCTGCAGAGAAACACCGTTTACAGTTAGTCTCGTCCTTCTGTCAAATCCTCTTAAGAAATATCCTGAGAAATAAACAATAACTAAGGTGAATATATTGTAAAACATGTATTTATCTGTTAAAGAACCCGAAACCTGCCGTGAAGCCAACAGACGTGGACCAACTCTTTGACTTTGAACTTAAATTAACCGTCCTGTTGTCTTCAGGTCTAATTTGACCCTTTTTCAAAATGTTTCTATATCAGAAATTTGGATTTCTTTCAACCAAATTGTCAAAAAATAACATGGTTCCATAAAACCTTTACGCTTCACGAGTATGTCTGCATCGAGCTCGCAGCATCCTGAAGGACTCCTCTCACCCAGCCCACAGACTGTTTTCTCTCCTGCCCTCCGGCAGGCGGTTCAGGTACCTCCGGACCAGGACCAGCAGACTAAAGAACAGTTTTTTCCCCAGAGCTGTCTCTTTATTGAACTCTAATCCTCATTAATCCCACTCCCCTCATACACTGATTGACTCTCCTCTCCCTCCTCACACCTGCCTCCATTTTGTTATCTGCAATACTATAATGTTCACCTGCACTGCTGACTGTTAGTATAGCAACAACTGTTTATATCTGCATCTTGCACTACTTAACTTGACTGGAATATTAATCTGCACTGCTGACTGTTTATTTACAGTACCAACTGTTTACATTACCGTACTTTAACTGTAATATGCAATTACTTTCCACTGTACTTTAATTCGAATAGCTTCTGCCCAAACTTTGTTTGTACTACCTTAAATCATTGTTATACTGCTCATTTTAGCCTAACTTATTATATATATCTATCTGTAAAAATTCTATCTATAATAATAGCCGCCTGTATATATATTCATAGTACATATTCACCTGTAAACTCTGTAAACCAGTAGTATATTACGTTCATTGTACATTTCTGTAAAAATTCTATTTATAGTAATATCCAGCTGTATATTATATTGAGTACATATTCAGCTGTAAATCTTGTTCACAATACCAGTTATCTATATATTATATTATATTTATAGGACAAATCTATCTGTAAAATTCTGTTTATATAATAATATAATATATTTATAGTATTAATTGGTCAAAACATGTCAATGAATTATTTAAATGATTTATTAAATTATTAAAAAATAAAAATAGTTTAATGAAGTTATAAAACATAAACTACTAACAGGAGTGACTCTGACCTTTTAACCAGAACAGGCTTCAACGATGGCGCGAAGCACACCGGCACAAAATGGCGTCTGACTGAGACGACTGCGGCGCTGTCTGCTGCAGCGGCGGGCGGGAGGTGTCGTCTCCCCGCCGGGTCAGAACGGAGCGGTGTCCCGGTCCTCGGTGTCCCGGTCCTCGGTGTCCCGGTCCTCTCTGTCCGGTGGAGACATGTCTCCGTCACTTAAAACAACTCCTAACTGCGTTCTCTGTTAGCCTACAGAGCTAGCTAGCACTCCAGACTGAGTTTAGCTTGAGCTCTGGAGAGGTATGTCTGGCAATGCTAACGGCTAACGATGCTAGCGGGCTAACGATGCTAACAGCTAACGATGCTAACGGCCGTTGGTATCACAACGTTTACAAACTGTGTGAATTTAAAACGATATTAACACATGTACATACACACATACACACACACACATATGTTTACCTTCTGTCCGGCTCAGTGAGTGTAATCAGCGGTCCGGTAACGCGGAGTTTTTACCGGAGAAAAGAACAGATTTCTCTTCATTTTAACGGATAACGGTCCAACTCCTTTCACCGCCGCGGGCCCGCCCCTCTGCCCTCACAACGACAGCTGATTGGACGGGAAGGAAACAGCAACCAATAGAGTTAAAGTAGGTCAAGGTCTATTAAAAACAAACGGTAACATTCAAAATAAATTATTTAACGGTTACTAAAAAAAACAGCGGGACAAGAAAAACTAAAAATGATTTAATATAGAATATAAATCTTTAAATCAACCTGCCATATGTGTAGAAATAATAATAACTGAAAATTCCCTACTTTATTATTATTTAATTATTTAAAATCCAGCATGTAGAAAGTTTTGAAGATTTGTGTGTGTGTGTGTGTGTGTGTGTGTGTGTGTGTGTGTGTGTGTGTGTGTGTGTGTGTGTGTGTGTGTGTGTGTGTGTGTGTGTGTGTTTGTGTGCTGACCTCTTTACCCTTCTATGCTGTGATGGCAGGGTAGTAGCCCAGTGGTTAAGACTGTGGCCTCATAGCAAGAAGGTTGTGGGTTCAAATCCAGATTGTTCTAGGCCCTGTGTGGAGTTTTTATGTTCTCTCTATGTTTGCGTGGGTTTCCTCCGTGTGCCCCCCCCAGAAGGCTGTGAGTTCAAGTCCTACCTTTTCTCTTTCATGCCTTTTAATGTGAAAAGCCTTGCCTGAACTCATTAAAACGGAACATGTCTGAACTTTAAAAAAGTTCTTGCAGTTTCAGTGAAACGGAAAGTCACTTGTGCCTTTTGGACCCTTTAGAAGAAGACACTGGTCACCAGACGTCTGACATAAATTCATAAGTTCACATTCATTCAACCCAACACTGCTGTGTGGCATACCTTAGGCGGGGTTTGAACCCGCGACTCCTGGGTGGCGGTCGGCGTCCTTTCCACTGGACCATCTGCTGCTGATCAACACACAGAGACTTCACCTTCCTCCACCTGCAGAGTTTTTGTGTGTGTGTGCATCTTTGTTTTTACACCAAATTACATATTTCTTGTTTTGTATAAAATTATTGTTTAAGTCAGTCAAACTCCAATAACAGAAATATTAATATTAATATTTTAGGGAAAACATGATAATGAGCAGATTCCATTTCTCATTTCATTAGGCTTTTCACAATAAAAGACTCCGTCATGAAACAGAAGAGCTGAGATCTAAACTCCCAACCTCCAGAGTGTGAAGCCGTTATTTAACCAGCTGAGCTGTCAGGCGTCTGGGGACCAGTATCTTCTTCTAAAGGGTCCAAAAGGCACAAGTGACTTTCTGTTCCACTGAAACTACAAGAACTTTTTTAAAGTTCAGACCGAACGTTAAGCTGCTGAAGACATGTTCCGTTTTAATGAGTTCAGGCAAGGCTTTTCACAATAAAAGGCATGAAAAAGAAAAAGTGAGGCTTGAACTCACAGCCTTCTGAGTGGGGAGCAGAGTTCATCCAGGTGAACCATCAGGACTCTGAATGGGAAGCAATATCTGAATCTGAAGTCAGTGTTGCTCCATATCTGGGCTTTAAGATGTTAGAAGGTCTTCTGTGGGATTAAAAAGGTTTCTGGAGGATTTGACAGAAGGACGAGACTAACTGTAAACTGTGTTTCTCTGCAGGTGGAGGAATGTGAAGTCTCTGTGTGTTGATCAGCAGCAGATGGTCCAGTGGAAAGGACGCCCACCGCCACCCAGGAGTCGCGGGTTCAAACCCCGCCTAAGGTACGCCACAGAGCAGTGTTGGGTTGAATGAATGTAAACTTGCGAATTTACGACGCCTACTTCAACTTGCAAATTTACATTAAAAATATTTTATTATTACTCAAAATGTGTTTCCTGTCTGCAGGAGAAGCTAGAACATGTTTTTTGATGGTGGTGGGGGAAGGGGACCACACGGAGGAAACCCACGCAAACATAGAGAGAACATAAAAACACACACAGAAAGGCCACAGAACAATGCTTAACACAACCTTCTTGCTAAACACAGTCACAACCATTGGGCTACTACCCTGCCATCAACACACAAACATGCTAACACACACACTAACACACAACACACTAACACACACACACACTAACAGTTACACACGCTAACACACACAACAAACACACACACACAACACGCACACGCCAACACACACACACACACTCTAACACACAACCAAAAACACACGCTAACACACATATGCATCCTAACACATGCTAACACGCTAACACACGCTAACACACACACAAGCTAACAGTCACACACGCTAACACACGCTAACAAACGCTAACACACGCTAAGACACACACACTCTAACACACACACTAACACACACGCTAACACGCGCACACGCCAACACACACGCACACGCTAACACACACACACTAACACACACGCTAACATGCTAACACACGCTAACACACATATGCATCCTAACACATGCTAACACGCTAACACACGCTAACACACACACACACTAACACACACACTAACACACACGCTAACAAACGCTAACACACGCTAAGACACGCGCACATGCCAACACACACGCACACGCTAACACACACACACTAACACACACGCTAACATTCTAACACATGCTAACACACACACGCCAACAGTCACACACGCTAACACGCTAACACATGCTAACACACACATGGCTAACACACACACACACACGCTAACACACACACTAACAACAGTCACACACACAACATGCTAACACATGCTATCACAGGCTAACACACACACACTCACACATGCTAACACACACACGCTAATATGCTAACACACGCTAAAACACACACACGCTAAAAGTCACACACACTAACATAATGAGCTGAGATCTGAACTCCCAACCTCCAGAGTGTGAAGCCGTTATTTAACCAGCTGAGCTGTCAGGCGTCTGGTGACCAATGTCTTCTTCTAAATGGTCCAAAATGCACAAGTGACTTTCTGTTCCACTGAAACTACAAGAACTTTTTTAAAGTTCAGACCGAACTTAAGCTGCTGAAGACATGTTCCGTTTTAATGAGTTCAGGCAAGGCTTTTCACAATAAAAGGCATGAAAGAGAAAAGGTGAGGCTTGAACTCACAGCCTTCTGAGTGGGGAGCAGATTTCATCCAGGTGAACCATCAGGTCTCTGAATGGGAAGCAATATCTGAATCTGAAGTCAGAGTGTTGCTCCATATCTGGGCTTTAAGATGTTAGAAGGTCTTCTGTGGGATTAAAAAGGTTTCTGGAGGATTTGACAGAAGGACGAGACCAACTGTAAACTGTGTTTCTCTGCAGGTGGAGGAAGGTGAAGTCTTTGTGTGTTGATCAGCAGCAGATGGTCCAGTGGAAAGGACGCCCACCGCCACCCAGGAGTCGCGGGTTCAAACCCCGCCTAAGGTACGCCACACAGCAGTGTTGGGTTGAATGAATGTAAACTTACGAATTTACGGACCTCCACTTGCGTATGTGCGAATTTACGGATCTCCACTTGCGTATTTACGGATCTTAACTTACGAATTTACGGACCTCCACTTGCGTATCTACGAATTTACGGATCTCCACTTGCGAATTTACGACGCCTACTTCAACTTGCAAATTTACATTTAAAAATATTTTATTATTACTCAAAATGTGTTTCCTGTCTGCAGGAGAAGCTAGTAGATGTTTTATGATGGTGGTGGTGGTGATGGGGGGGGAGCACACAGAGGAAACCCACGCAAACATAGAGAGAACATAAAAACACACTCACACACACACGCTTACACACGCTAAACACACACACATGCTAGCACACGCACACGCTAACACACACACATGCTAACACACTCTAACACACTAACACACACACGCTAACAGTCACACACGCTAACACATGCTAACACACGCTAATACACGCTAACACACGCTAACACACGCTAACACACATACACTAACACACACGCTAACACACGCACACGCCAACACACACACGCTAACATGCTAACACACGCTAACACGCTAACACACATATGCATGCTAACACATGCTAACACACGCTAACACGCTAACACACGCTAACACACACGCTAACACACTCACACATGCTAACACACACACGCTAACACACGCTAACACACATGCACACGCTAACAAACACACACTAACACACACACTAACATGCTAACACATGCTAACACACGCATGCTAACACACGCTAACACACACAACACACACAACACACACACGCTAACACACTAACACGCTAACACACACGCTAACACACGCTAACACACGCTAACAAACTAACACACACACACGCTAACACACGCTAACACGCCAACACACACACAAACGCTAACACACCCACACGCTAACAAACACACTAACACACACGCAAACACACACACGCTAACAAACACACGCTAACACACACACGCTAACACGTCACACATGCTAACACAGGCTAACACACACTAACACGCACACACTCACACATGCTAACACACACACGCTAACACGCTAACACATGCTAAAACACACACACGCTAACAGTCACACACACACACTAACATAATGAGCTGAGATCTGAACTCCCAACCTCCAGAGTGTGAAGCCGTTATTTAACCAGCTGAGCTATCAGGCGTCAGGTGACCAGTATCTTCTTCTAAATGGTCCAAAATGCACAAGTGACTTTCTGTTCCACTGAAACTACAAGAACTTTTTTTAAAGTTCAGACCGAACTTTAAGCTGCTGAAGACATGTTCCGTTTTAATGAGTTCAGGCAAGGCTTTTTCACAATAAAAGGCATGAAAAAGAAAAAGTGAGGCTTGAACTCACAGCCTTCTGAGTGGGGAGCAGATTTCATCCAGGTGAACCATCAGGTCTCTGAATGGGAAGCAATATCTGAATCTGAAGTCAGAGTGTTGCTCCATATCTGGGCTTTAAGATGTTAGAAGGTCTTCTGTGGGATTAAAAAAGGTTTCTGGAGGATTTGACAGAAGGACAGACTAACTGTAAACTGTGTTTCTCTGCAGGTAGGGAAGGTGAAGTCTCTGTGTGTTGATCAGCAGCAGATGGTCCAGTGGAAAGGACGCCGACCGCCACCCAGGAGTCGCGGGTTCAAACCCTGCCTAAGGTCGCCACACAGCAGTGTTGGGTTGAATGAATGTAAATTTACGAATTTACGGACCTCCACTTGCGTATGTGCGAATTTACGGATCTCCACTTGTGTATCTACGAATTTACGGATCTCCACTTGCGAATTTACGACGCCTACTTCAACTTGCAAATTTACATTTAAAAATATTTCATTATTACACAAAATGTGTTTCCTGTTTGCAGGAGAAGCTAGTAGATGTTTTATGATGGTCTCAACTTACGGTGGTGGTGATGGGGGGAACACAAAATATTTATAAAAACACACACACTCACAAACACACACACACACACACACACGCTAACACACTAACACGCTGGTGGTGGTAACAGTCACACACGCTAACACACACGCTAACACACGCTGAATACACACGCAACGCTAAGACACACACACACACTAACACACACACACAGTAACAAACACGCTAACACACGCTGCACACACACACGCGCCAACACACACACGCTAACACACGCAACATGCTAACACACGCTAACACGCTAACACACATGCATGCTAACACATGCTAAAACATGCTAACACACACAACACACGCTAACACACGCTAACACACATACACTAACACACACGCTAACACGCGCAACACACGCTCACACACAACACACGCTAACATGCTAACACACGCTAACAACAACACACATATGCATCCTAACACATGCTAACACATGCTAACACAAACACGCTAACACACTCACGCAACACATGCTAACACACACACGCTAACACACGCTAACACACATGTACACGCTAACAAACACACACTAACACACACGCTAACATGCTAACACATGCTAACACACATATGCATGCTAACACATGCTAACACACGCTAACACACACACACTAACACAAACGCTAACACGCTAACACATGCATCACGCTAACACACGCACACGTCACACGCTAACACACACAACACGCTAACACGCTAACACACGCTAACACGCCAACAACACACACACACGCTAACACACCCACACGCTAACAAACACACACAACATGCTAACACAAACACACACAAGCTAACAAACACACGCTAACACACACACGCCAACAGTCACACACGCTAACACGCTAACACATGCTAACACGCTAACACAGGCTAACACACACTTACACACACAACAGTCACACACACGCTAACACACTAACACATGCTAACACACACACACTCACACACTAACACACAAACGCTACACACACATGCTAACACACACACGCTAACACACTCACTAACACACACACGCTAACACACGCTAACCACACATGCACACGCTAACAAACACACATAACACACACGCTAACATGCTAACACATGCTAACACACATATGCATGCTAACACACAACACACGCTAACACACACATGCTAACACAAACGCTAACACATGCTATCACGCTAACACACGCTAACACACGCTAAACACTAACACGCTAACAGTCACACACGCTAACACACGCTAACACGCTAACACACCAACACACACACAAACGCTAACACACACACACGCTAACAAACACACGCTAACACACACGCCAACAGTCACACACGCTAACACATGCTAACACGCTAACACAGGCTAACACACACGCTAACACACACACGCCAACAGTCACACACACTAACACGCTAACACATGCTAACACAGGCTAACACAGGCTAACACACACTCACACATGCTAACACACACACGCTAATATGCTAACACACGCTAAAACACACACACGCTAACACGCTAACAGTCACACACACTAACATAATGAGCTGAGATCTGAACTCCACTTCCAGAGTGTGAACATTTAACCAGCTGAGCTGTCAGGCGTCGGGTGACCAGTGTCTTCTTCTAAATGGTCCAAAATGCACAAGTGACTTTCTGTTCCACTGAAACTACAAGAACATTTTTAAAGTTCAGACCGAACTTTAAGCTGCTGAAGACATGTTCCGTTTTAATGAGTTCAGGCAAGGCTTTTCACAATAAAAGGCATGAAAGAGAGAGAACATAAAGAGAGAGAACATAAAAACACACACACACACACGCTTACACACGCTAAACACACACACATGCTAGCACACGCACACGCTAACACACACACATGCTAACACACTCTAACACACTAACACACACACGCTAACAGTCACACACGCTAACACACGCTAACACACGCTAATACACGCTAACACACGCTAACACACGCTAACACACATACACTAACACACACGCTAACACACGCACACGCCAACACACACGCACACGCCAACACACACACGCTAACATGCTAACACACACTAACATGCTAACACACATATGCATGCTAACACATGCTAACACGCTAACACACGCTAACACACACGCTAACACACTCACACATGCTAACACACGCTAACACACGCTAACACACATGCACACGCTAACAAACACACACTAACACACACACTAACATGCTAACACATGCTAACACACGCTAACACACACACACAAACGCTAACACGCTAACACATGCTATCACGCTAACACACGCTAACACACGCTAACAAACTAACACGCTAACAGTCACACACGCTAACACACGCTAACACGCCAACACACACACAAACACTAACACACCCACACGCTAACAGTCACACACACTAACATAATGAGCTGAGATCTGAACTCCCAACCTCCAGAGTGTGAAGCCGTTATTTAACCAGCTGAGCTGTCAGGCGTCAGGTGACCAGTATCTTCTTCTAAAGGGTCCAAAATGCACAAGTGACTTTCTGTTCCACTGAAACTACAAGAACTTTTTTAAAGTTCAGACCGAACTTAAGCTGCTGAAGACATGTTCCGTTTTAATGAGTTCAGGCAAGGCTTTTCACAATAAAAGGCATGAAAAAGAAAAAGTGAGGCTTGAACTCACAGCCTTCTGAGTGGGGAGCAGATTTCATCCAGGTGAACCATCAGAACTCTGAATGGGAAGCAATATCTGAATCTGAAGTCAGAGTGTTGCTCCATATCTGGGCTTTAAGATGTTAGAAGGTCTTCTGTGGGATTAAAAAGGTTTCTGGAGGATTTGACAGAAGGACGAGACTAACTGTAAACTGTGTTTCTCTGCAGGTGGAGGAAGGTGAAGTCTCTGTGTGTTGATCAGCAGCAGATGGTCCAGTGGAAAGGACGCCCACCGCCACCCAGGAGTCGCGGGTTCAAACCCCGCCTAAGGTACGCCACACAGCAGTGTTGGGTTGAATGAATGTAAACTTACGAATTTACGGACCTCCACTTGCGTATGTGCGAATTTACGGATCTCCACTTACGAATTTACGGATCTCCACTTGCGTATGTACGAATTTACGGATCTCCACTTGCGTATCTACGAATTTACGGATCTCCACTTGCGAATTTCCGACGCCTACTTCAACTTGCAAATTTACATTTAAAAATATTTCATTATTACTCAAAATGTGTTTCCTGTTTGCAGGAGAAGCTAGTAGATGTTTTATGATGGTGGTGGTGGTGATGGGGGGGGAGCACACAGAGGAAACCCACGCAAACATAGAGAGAACATAAAAACACACTCACACACACGCTAACACACACACACGCTTACACACGCTAACACACTAACACGCTAACACACACACGCTAACAGTCACACACGCTAACACACGCTAACACGCTAACACACGCTAACACACGCTAACACACACACGCCAACTAACACGAACACACACACGCTAACACACACACACAGTAACAAACACGCTAACACACGCACACGCCAACACACACGCACACGCCAACACACACACGCTAACACACACGCTAACATGCTAACACACGCTAACACGCTAACACACATATGCATGCTAACACATGCTAAAACATGCTAACACACTAACACACGCTAACACACGCTAACACACATACACTAACACACACGCTAACACACGCCAACACACACGCACACGCCAACACACACACGCTAATATGCTAACACACGCTAACACGCTAACACACATATGCATCCTAACACATGCTAACACATGCTAACACGCTAACACACGCTAACACACACACGCTAACACACTCACACACGCTAACACAAACACACGCTAACACACGCTAACACACATGTACACGCTAACAAACACACACTAACACACACGCTAACATGCTAACACATGCTAACACACATATGCATGCTAACACATGCTAACACACGCTAACACACACACACTAACACAAACGCTAACACGCTAACACATGCTATCACGCTAACACACGCTAACAGTCACACACGCTAACACACGCTAACACGCTAACACACACGCTAACACGCCAACACACACACAAACGCTAACACACCCACACGCTAACAAACACACACTAACATGCTAACACGCAAACACACACAAGCTAACAAAAACACTCTAACACACACACGCCAACAGTCACACACGCTAACACGCTAACACATGCTAACACGCTAACACAGGCTAACACACACTTACACACACGCTAACACACACACGCCAACAGTCACACACGCTAACATGCTAACACATGCTAACACACACACACTCACACATGCTAACACACACACGCTAATATGCTAACACACGCTAACACACACACGCTAACACACTCACACATGCTAACACACACACCCTAACACACGCTAACACACATGCACACGCTAACAAACACACACTAACACACACGCTAACATGCTAACACATGCTAACACACATATGCATGCTAACACATGCTAACACACGCTAACACGCTAACACAAACGCTAACACATGCTATCACGCTAACACACGCTACACGCTAACACAAACGCTAACACGCTAACACATGCTATCACGCTAACACACGCTAACAAACACTAACACGCTAACAGTCACACACGCTAACACGCTAACACACGCTAACACGCCAACACACACACAAACGCTAACACACCCACACGCTAACAAACACACGCTAACACACACACGCCAACAGTCACACACACGCTAACACATGCTAACACGCTAACACAGGCTAACACACACTTACACACACGCCAACAGTCACACACACTAACACGCTAACACATGCTAACACACACACACTCACACATGCTAACACACACACGCTAATATGCTAACACACACACACGCTAACAGTCACACACACTAACATAATGAGCTGAGATCTGAACTCCCAACCTCCAGAGTGTGAAGCCGTTATTTAACCAGCTGAGCTGTCAGGCGTCGGGTGACCAGTGTCTTCTTCTAAATGGTCCAAAATGCACAAGTGACTTTCTGTTCCACTGAAACTACAAGAACATTTTTAAAGTTCAGACCGAACTTTAAGCTGCTGAAGACATGTTCCGTTTTAATGAGTTCAGGCAAGGCTTTTCACAATAAAAGGCATGAAAGAGAAAAGTGAGGCTTGAACTCACAGCCTTCTGAGTGGGGAGCAGATTTCATCCAGGTGAACCATCAGGTCTCTGAATGGGAAGCAATATCTGAATCTGAAGTCAGAGTGTTGCTCCATATCTGGGCTTTAAGATGTTAGAAGGTCTTCTGTGGGATTAAAAAGGTTTCTGGAGGATTTGACAGAAGGACGAGACTAACTGTAAACTGTGTTTCTCTGCAGGTGGAGGAAGGTGAAGTCTCTGTGTGTTAATCAGCAGCAGATGGTCCAGTGGAAAGGACGCCGACCGCCACCCAGGAGTCGCGGGTTCAAACCCCGCCTAAGGTACGCCACACAGCAGTGTTGGGTTGAATGAATGTAAACTTACGAATTTACGGACCTCCAGTTGCGTATGTGCGAATTTACGGATCTCCACTTACGAATTTACGGATCTCCCTTGCGTATGTACGAATTTACGGATCTCAACTTACGAATTTACGGACGCCTACTTCAACTTGCAAGTTTACATTTTAAAATATTTAATTATTACTCAAAATGTGTTTCCTGTCTGCAGGAGAAGCTAGTAGATGTTTTTTGATGGTGGTGGTGGTGATGGGGGGGAGCACACGGAGGAAACCCACGCAAACATAGAGAGAACATAAAAACACACTCACACACACGCTAACACACACACACGCTTACACACGCTAAACACACACACATGCTAGCACACGCACACGCTAACACACACACATGCTAACACACGCTAACACACTCTAACACGCTAACACACACACACGCTAACAGTCACAGACGCTAACACACGCTAACACACGCTAATACACGCTAACACACGCTAAGACACACACACACTAACAAACACGCACACGCCAACACACACACGCTAACACACACGCTAACATGCTAACACACGCTAACACGCTAACACACATATGCATGCTAACACATGCTAAAACATGCTAACACACTAACACACGCTAACACACACAAACACACACGCTAACACACATGCTAACACACACACGCTAACACATGCTAACACACATGCACACGCTAACAAACACACACTAACACACACGCTAACATGCTAACACACGCTAACACACGCTAACACACATATGCATGTTAACACATGCTAACACACGCTAACATACGCTAACACACGCTAACACACATACACTAACACACACGCCAACACACACGCACATGCCAACACACACACGCTAACATGCTAACACGCTAACACACATATGCATGCTAACACATGCCAACACATGCTAACACGCTAACACACGCTAACACACACACGCTAACACACTCACACACGCTAACACACACACGCTAACACACATGCACACGCTAACAAACACACACTAACACACACGCTAACATGCTAACACATGCTAACACACATATGCATGCTAACACATGCTAACACACACACACTAACACAAACGCTAACACGCTAACACATGCTATCACGCTAACACACGCTAACACACGCTAACAAACACTAACACGCTAACAGTCACACACGCTAACACACGCTAACACGCTAGCACACGCTAACACGCCAACACACACACAAACGCTAACACACCCACACGCTAACAAACACACACTAACACACACGCTAACATGCTAACACATGCTAACACACATATGCATGCTAACACATGCTAACACACGCTAACACACACACACTAACACAAATGCTAACACGCTAACACATGCTATCACGCTAACACACGCTAACACACGCTAACAGTCACACACGCTAACACACGCTAACACGCTAGCACACGCTAACACGCCAACACACACACAAACGCTAACACACCCACACGCTAACAAACACACACTAACATGCTAACACGCAAACACACACACGCTAACAAACACATGCTAACACACACACGCCAACAGTCACACACGCTAACACGCTAACACATGCTAACACGCTAACACACACTTACACACACGCTAACACACACACGCCAACAGTCACACACACTAACACGCTAACACATGCTAACACAGGCTAACACACACACACTCACACATGCTAACACACACACGCTAATATGCTAACACACGCTAAAACACACACACGCTAACAGTCACACACACTAACATAATGAGCTGAGATCTGAACTCCCAACCTCCAGAGTGTGAAGCCGTTATTTAACCAGCTGAGCTGTCAGGCGTCTGGTGATCAGTGTCTTCTTCTAAATGGTCCAAAATGCACAAGTGACTTTCTGTTCCACTGAAACTACAAGAACTTTTTTAAAATTCAGACCGAACTTTAAGCTGCTGAAGACATGTTCCGTTTTAATGAGTTCAGGCAAGGCTTTTCACAATAAAAGGCATGAAAGAGAAAAGGTGAGACTTGAACTCACAGCCTTCTGAGTGGGGAGCAGATTTCATCCAGGTGAACCATCAGAACTCTGAATGGGAAGCAATATCTGAATCTGAAGTCAGAGTGTTGCTCCATATCTGGGCTTTAAGATGTTAGAAGGTCTTCTGTGGGATTAAAAAGGTTTCTGGAGGATGTGACAGAAGGACGAGACTAACTGTAATCTGTGTTTCTCTGCAGGTGGAGGAAGGTGAAGTCTCTGTGTGTTGATCAGCAGCAGATGGTCCAGCGGAAAGGAAGCCGACTGCCACCCAGGAGTCGCTGGTTCAAACCCCGCCTAAGGTACGCCACACAGCAGTGTTGGGTTGAATGGGTTGAATGAATGTGAAGTTACAAATGTACGGACCTCCACTTGCGTATTTATGAATTTACTGACCTCCACTTGCGTAGGTACGAATTTACGGATCTCAACTTACGAATTTACGGACCTCCACTTGCGTATCTACGAATTTGCGGATTTCCACTTGCGAATTTACGATGCCTACTTCAACTTGCAAATTTACATTTAAAAATATTTAATTATCACTCAAAATGTGTTTCCTGTCTGCAGGAGAAGCTAGTAGATGTTTTATGATGGTGGTGGTGGTGATGGGGGGAGAGCACACGGAGGAAACCCACGCAAACATAGAGAGAACACGCTAACACACACAAGCTAACACGCTAACACACGCTAACATGCTAACACACACACACGCCAACACACACGCACACGGCAACACACGCACTAACACACACGCTAACACTCCAACACACACGCTAACACACACACACACATACTAAGATGCTAACATGCTAACACACACACTAACACACACACACACCAACACACACGCTAACATGCTAACACACACACGCTAACACATGCTAACACACACTACCACGCTAACACACACTAACACACGCTAACACACACACGCTAACACACTCTAACACACTAACACACACACACGCTAACACGCTGACACACACACGCAAACACAAACACGCTAACACACTAACACACACACACGCTAACACACGCTAACACGCTGACACACACACGCTAACACACACACATGCTAACACACTCTAACACACACACACGCTAACACACGCTAACACACTGACACACACACACTAACACACGATATCACGCTAACACACGCTAACATACGCTAACACACACACACGCTAACACACAAAAACGCATTTTACCACACACTCTACCACACACGCTAACACACACTAACACACACACAATCTAACACACACGCTAACACGCTAACACACACGCGCTAACACACACACATGCTAACACACAGACGCTAACACGCTAACACACACACACGCTAACATGCTAACACACGCTAACTCACACTAACAAGCTAACACACACACGCTAACAGTAACACACGCTAACACACTAACAGACACTAACACACCCACACACTAACACACACGCTGACAGAGAAATTCATTTTTCATGTTGTCCTTTATTAGACAATTCTCTGTAGTAGTGTTTTAGAATATTATACCTTGCATGCTTAAATTTATACATTCATATCTATATCATAATCACTGCTTTCATGCTTATCATATATCCATATCTTGCTTCACGTATATTCATGTATGCTTTATGTTTCATGATCTTATATGCACATTTAACCAACTATGTTTTCTTTAAAGCTGTTAGGGCCTCCAGGCAGTAAAATGTCTCCACGGCCGCATATCATATAGATAGCAAATGTCTCCAAGTGTCTTAACTTCGAGGTCGGGCAGAGGGCAGCTTGCCCCAGCAGACCTGCACTTTGCCCTCCTTTCTCTGTGTAGGCATAAACCATAATACCAGATGCTTTAGACTAAACAACTGTAAATACTTGTATGTGTGTGTGTGTCTTCAACAACCTTCAATAAAAAGCCTATGCTTTTGTATTATAGTGCCTGTTCCGTGGAAGCAATGCTGGCAGGCAGGTTGCTCTTACGGAACTTTCCCTTTTGCAAAAGTCTGTCTAAACTGCACATTAGCCGTCTGCGTCTCGTTTCTTTGCTTGACCATGTTTATTTAGTAAGATAAAGTGTCCTGAACCTGACATTTTCTGGTGCCGAAACCCGGGAGTCAACAGCTGAGGAGTCCAGGACCGCGCTCGATCAAGGCCTGAAAATCTGTCGACAGCCGTCCACCCCTTCGCGGGACGGGGCCATAGGTTGGTCCGGTGCTGCCCTGCACCCTTGGTGACGACTCCACATGGTCGAAGCAGCGGACAGACACGGTGAGTGTGGCAGTTCTGAGTTTCTCATGTAAAAAAGTGTGGTGCACGTTTTTGCTAGCTAAAATTTGTACTTTGGAAGTAGCAAATTTGAAAGTGTTATTGATTATAGCCCGCTGTCTAGGACTATACTGAGTCTGTTATTCTGTTTACCTGTGTGCACATACAAAAGCTTGACGTAACGGCTGTGTGTCTTACGGTCTGGGACTTTATTGAGTGATTTGTTGTGGATACTAAGGGCAGGTGTAAGGCTCGGAGCCAGGTTGTAATTGATGAATACTTTCCCGTCTGGGACATAGCTAGGCTTAAACGGGAGCTATCAGTTGGTTCTGATAAGTTCCGGGACGTCCAAGCGACACGTTTCCCCGTGCGGGGAGACCGGGTGTCTGGAATGCCATCCTGATTGGGTTCGGGAGTCGGCAAGGGTGATCACCGGCTTTTTGTTTCCCGAGACACCGTGTGTGTGCTTGTCACAGCGGTGGGTAGTCGGAAGCGCTGTGTACGTCTTTTCACAGCGAGGCAGTGTTGTTTGTTTGTGTATTGTAGCAGTGCACTGTTTGCTATTTTGTGTTTTGTGTTCTATGTTGTGTTTTGCGGATTTGTGTTTGTTTCCTGACGCTCCGTGCGTGTTTGCACAGCGGTTGATTGTCAGAAGCGCTGTGTGTCTGCACGCAGCGGGTTAGTGTATTGTTTGTTGGTTTGTAGTGTAGTTTGTTGTTAGTCTATTTTTCACTGAGAGACAATAAGAGTGTTGCTGCACAGCGGTTTATTGTGATAACTTGTGGTTCTTTGTGAGATTTTGCTTAGGACAGGGACACAGGTTGGTGTAGCACAGTGTAATATTGTGAAGCTTTATTGTCGCAGTGTTTTATTGTGGAAATTGTGTGATTTGTGAAACAGAGCAGGATGGGTCAAAATCAGAGTACAGCCGTCCCGAAGGACGTAAAATTCATGGAGGAAAACTTCCCGGGAAGTGTAGAATTTGTGAAAGATTGGATAAAGAAATACGGCTTTGATGGTGAACTTAGAATGGCGTCTGTTACTAGTTTATTAGAGCGACTGCAGGTGGAAGAGAGAGTTGTAATGACCGAGAAAAAGAGACGGAGGATACTGAGAGAGCTGAGTGCTGCTGGAGTGTGGAGAGAGCAGGCAGGCAAGCGAGAGAGGGAGATTGAGAGAAAGAATGAGGAGAATGAGCTAAAAACAGACGCTGTTACAGTTGTTACTACAAAAGACAATAGTCCAGATGCAGAATGCAGTACAACAGAGAAAGAGCTAAAAGCAGGACCTGTTACAATTATTATCACTACAAAAAATAACAGTCCAGAAGCAGAATGTAGTATAATAACAAAAAGATAAAAAAAAGGTCCAGATACAGCATGCACCGTAGCAGCTTTGAAAATTCATCCAGATGATGAAACCGGAGTGAAAATACGGAAAAAGCCCCCGCAGCAGCCACGACAGCCCTCCCCTCAGCAGCCTGAGGAGGAGGCGGGTCCCGCTGCACCGGATGATGACGGGGCCGAGGAGGAAAAGGAGGAGAGTGAAGCCGAGGAGGAGGAACCAGAGGGCGGTGCTGTGGGTGGGCAGCAGAAGCCTGTCACGCCTCTGAGGCACAGAACGAGGCAGGGTGAAAAAAAAGTAAAAAAAAGGAAAAAGACAGTTGCACCCAAGCCAGCTGAAAGCGGAGAGGTCTATCTATATCAAAAGAATAAGAGACTCTACCCTGATCTCAGCCCTCTACAACGCCCCCTATTGACCAAAATCCACCCCCAGATATAGCAGAACAACATTTAGAAGAAAAAAGTTAGTCACAGTTTCCCCATGATGGAAGTGGCAAACCCCACTATGGAGAAGGAGGAGATCAAGACCGCACTATTAGAGTGTATCGCCCTTGGACTAACACAGAAATGACTGAAGCATGTAAAGGGTTAGGAGACCCTACAACAAATGCCAAAGAATGGGTGACCAACTTCAAACAGCTAATGGATTCATACCAATTGAACGGCTATGAAACAACCAAAGCCCTGCAAATCTGCTTAGGTCATAACTGGACCAGAGTGAAGGGAAATTACACTGGAAAGGATCAAGATGAAGCATGGCTGCCAGCAGGAAGCGACAGCCTGAGCGTACAGATTACGGAGTAGGTGATAGAGTTACTGCAGTGTGGAAAAAACGACCAGACCACACAAAGATTGAAAGCACAAGACAAACTGACGGAGAAGATGTCTATCAGTTCCGAGGAAGACTGGAAGAAGTTTTCAAAGCAAACAGCGGCTGACAGATGATGGAGATCCGAAAGGAACGTACCAAAATCAGTTAAAACAACATCTCTTGAACAACATGAGACCTGCCTTGGCCGACTTTGTCAGAAAACATCAGGTTGGCTGGAGAACAGCCACCCTCGTCCAGCTAATGGAATGGGCAGAGCATGCGCAGGAAGTTCTGCACAATAAGAAGAATAAACAGTCTGACATAAAATTGCAGGCGGTGGCCCAAGCTATGGTTAGCAGCATGGCTAACTACCAAGGAGCAAAATGGAAGACGCCAACAGAAAAAGCCAATGGCCAAAACACGACCGATGTTACAAGCTGTGACAAATCAGGCCACATTGCTCGAGATTGCCCAGATCCACCGAAAGACAACAAAGGAGGAAAGCGACGCTTCGCTCGTCCCCCACCTCATAATCCAGACTACAGAGATAATTATGAGGAATGACGCCAAACTGAGGATTCAAGCCGATCTGCTACGGAGGACAAAGACCAAACCAAGGAGACCCCGTAGAAATATTGGACTTGACTCAATTATTCCCCTGTCCCTGAAAGAAGAAAAAAACCATATTACACTCTCAACATTGGAGGAGAAAGAATAAAGTTTTTATGTGATTCAGGAGCAGACAGGACAGTATTAAAAGACAGAGTCCCCACAGTAAGGCCAGGCCACAAATGGATAGCAGTAGTGTCAGCTAATGGTAAAACTCAGTTGCTAAAAATATCTAAACCTATCTCTGTATTAGATGAAGATGGCGAAGCCCATACGGCAGAATTAGTGATCAGTCCAGACTGTCCAGTGAACTTGTCAGGAAGGGACCTAATGAAACAACTAAAAATAGCACTAATCCCCACTGAAAAAGGAATGAGGCCAGAAAAGATGACTTCAGTAGCGTTCTATTCTAAAAGGCTGGACCCAGTGGCGCGTTTCCCCTTGTGTGCGTGCAGTTTGTGCCGCGACCCTCGCGGTACAAAGCTCAGCAGAAGTAGTGTTGTTCCATCCAACCACGTTGCTAGTCCCTATGCAGTGGACATGCTGATAACCGAAACCCGATGACTTTTCTGTCTCCAGCGAGACTTATCAATCATGACCACTTTGCTCTCCCAACCACATTTAGAGATAAAAAGATGTAACACACTAAACCCGCCACACTGGTCCCCACAGAGGACGATGGAGACCCCCATTTGTGTGTAGATCGGACAAATGAGAACTGCAAACCACGAAAAGACTTGAAAGATGACCCAATTCCAGACAGTATTCACGTGTTTGTTGATGGATCTGCCTCAAGATCGTCAACAGGAGAAAACCAAGTGGGATATGCAGTAGTGACACAAGAAGAAAGACTGCTTAGCGGGCCTCAGTTTGGCTCAAAAAACCCAAGCAGCAGAGATAATTGCCCTCACAGAAGCCTGTAAATGGGCGAAAGACAAATCAGTAACTATCTACACAGATAGCCAGTATGCTTTTTCAACAGTGCATTGTTTTGCTGCTCAGTGGAGTAGGCGAGGATGACTTTGTTACAGGAAAGAGACAGTTGAGCATGCAGACTTGCTAGACTTCAGGCTATTCAATTACCACACAGATTGGCTATTTGCAAGTGTGCAGCACATACTAAACGACGAGATCCAGTCAGTTTAGGTAATGCAAAAGCAGATGAGGAAGCTAAGAGAGCAGCTGTAAGATCAGAGCACTTAGCGGTTCAAGAGGAACCACAGAATCCGATTCCTACAGAAGTGCTTGAAAAAACATGCAAGACAACTCCCCCAAAAACTGAAAAGATGTTTGGCTATCAGATGGTGCCACTTGTGTTGATGGCCTATATCAGAAAGATGGCAAGCCCTGCTTGCCTAAAATTTATCATATAGTCACAGACATGAGCCATGGCGAAGCCATGTCTCTACAGCAGGGATGATGTATATGATACAGAAGGTGTTTCACACCTTCAAAGTTAAATTCTTATCTAAAAATCTTTTGTAGAGATGCATTATCTGTTGCAAACATAATCCGCAGGGAAATGTAAGACCAAAGAGAGGGAAAAGCTACAAAGGGTCACATCCGTTCAAGTCCTGCACATGGATTTCATAGAGCTAAACCCAAGTGGTACTTACAAGTACTGTTTAGTTCTGGTAATTCCTTCTCAAAATGGGTAATAATAGCACCCTCGAAAAGCTGTATGACATTACTGTAGCCAAAACACTCGCTTCAAACGGTAATACCCCAGTATGGCATCCCAAGAATAATTTGGAGTGACAATGGCCCACATTTTGTAAAACGAGACAGTATCATTGACAACACCTAGGCATAGAACTGAAGAGACACTGTTCCTACCCACCCCCCAAAGTGCTGGATTGGTCAAACTCAACGGCACAGTAAAAAACAGGCTAAAACCCCAACTATGGATCAGACGGAAAGCCATGGCCAGAGTGTTGGAGTAGAGTTGTACATGAGAATTACACCAAACACCAGGACTGACACCTTTTGAAGTGGTTCACGGCAGACCATTTATTTTACCTTTGTGGGAAGGGGTCCCCCTGGGCAGAGAAAAGTGATGATCCAGGTGCCCTCTTAGCAGAGTGGATGTGCAAAGTGTTTAGAGATAGGACTGTTCAAAGTGCATGTAATCTGCCTATCTCTCCCTCTCTCTGTCTCCCTCAGGTGCAGAGACCCAGCCAGGTGATGAAGTGCTGATAAAAGTGATAAAGAGGAAGTGCTGGTCATCACCAAAGTGGGAAGGGGCCGCATACTGTGCTCATCACCACGCCCACAGCTGTAAAGATTGCTGAACGATCCACATGGGTTCACCAAAGTCACTGTAAAAAGATCAATCCATTCCCACACCCGAATAGGCTGGAGGGCGGACGGTATCAAAACCTTTGCCTGCTGAAGAAAGAAGAAACCAACTGAGACTTTATACTCCAGCTATGGGTGAACTAAAGGGATGGGTTTGTTCTGTCCTACTGGTCCTCTGCGGGGTCGCTGACAGCGACTAAGGGACCACAACAACAGGTTTCACATGGAAACCGTATGCTCGTGACGAAGCCCTGAAAGACTATGATGTGGTTTACAATTCGCCCTATGATTTGAACCTTTGGTATCGCTATGCTAAATATGTAACCAAATCTGAGAACCACAAAAAATTGTTATGTATGCACACGTATGCCAATTGCCGCCCCACAACCGTATGTTGTCCCGAAACCCGCCGGCGTAGCCAGCGCCATCTTCCCACACGCTCCCTCCGCCCGTAGCACCGGCTCTGTTGAATGAAACCCTGAATTGGCAAATGCCCCCCGCCATTGCCCAAATGCAAATTGGACTTCACTAAATTTGTAAGTCAACTTAAGTTACTTGAGACATATGGTCCCCTTTATGGTCGGTCCACATACCCCAGGTACCAAATATACATGCTATGAGAATCGTGTCCGTTATCTGACGTGGAGAACCCGGTACAAGTGGGAGAGTCTCCCTAGTGCATTGATTGCCGTGGTCAAACCCCTGTACACCACTGCCCAAGTCTTAAAGCCACCCAGGCAAGACCTGGGTACAATTTGTGTGCCCTATTTTTTCCAGGCCCCTGATGCATTGGGAACATATGGCCAACTAGAGTCAGTTGGCTGTGTGGCTCCTACATGTTCCTAGATTTACCGGCAGGTTGGGTGGGTCGTTGCGCTCCTAGTGAACCCGGCAGATCACTTTCATTACATGGTAACGCTTCCCCCCCGTGCGAGGGGCATGGTGCTTTTTGAAACGCCATGACGGCGTGTAAGGATCGGACCTCCCCCAAGACCACAAGCGCTGTGGTCAGCACAGATGGCCAGAAAGTTTTGCACATGCACTTTTCCGTGGGTAGGGTGGGTAAGTTGAGCTGAGAATGG
>CM049377.1:30817656-30854990 GCA_026937815.1 Etheostoma perlongum | reverse complement strand
ACTACAAGAACTTTTTAAAGTTCAGGCCAACGTTAAGCTGCTGAAGACATGTTCCGTTTTAATGAGTTCAGGCAAGGCTTTCACAATAAAAGGCATGAAAAGAGAAAAGGCGAATTTGAACTCACAGCCTTCTGAGTGGGGAGCAGATTTCATCCAGGTGAACCATCAGGTCTCTGAATGGGAAGCAATATCTGAATCTGAAGTCAGAGTGTTGCTCCATATCTGGGCTTTAAGATGTTAGAAGGTCTTCTGTGGGATTAAAAAGGTTTCTGGAGGATTTGACAGAAGGATCGAGACTAACTGTAAACTGTGTTTCTCTGCAGGTGGAGGAAGGTGAAGTCTCTGTGTGTTGATCAGCAAGCAGATGGTCCAGTGGAAAGGACGCCACCGCACCCAGGAGACGGGTTCAAACCCCGCTAAAGGTACGCCACACAGCAGTGTTGGGACAAATGAATGTGAATTATGAATTTACTGGACCTCCACTTGCAAATTCTGATCTCCACCTACTTCACGATGCCTACTAACTTGCAAATTTACATTAAAAATATTTTATTATTACTCAAAATGTGTTTCCTGTCTGCAGGAGAAGCTAGTAGATGTTTTATGATGGTGGTGGTGGTGATGGGGGGAGCACACGGAGGAAACCCACGCAAACATAGAGAGAACATAAAAACACACTCACACACGCTAACACACACACATGCACACACGCTAAACACACACACACCACACGCACACGGACACAGTCATGCTAACACACAACACACTCCTGCCATAGCCACACACACACACAGTCGAACAGTCACACACACGCTAACACACGCTAACAAACGCTAACACACGCACACGCCAACACACGCACACGCTAACACACACACACTAACACACACGCTAACATGCTAACACACGCTAACACACATATGCATCCTAACACATGCTAACACGCTAACACACGCTAGCACACACACACGCTAACAGTCACACACGCCTAACACACGCTAACAAATGCTAACACACGCTAAGACACACACACGCTAACACACACACTAACACACACGCTAACACGCGCACACGCCAACACACACGCACACGCTAACACACACACACTAACACACGCTAACATGCTAACACACGCTAACACACATATGCATGCTAACACATGCTAACACACGCTAACACACTACACACACGCTAACACACACACACAAACGCTAACAACGCTAACACATGCTAACACACACACTAACACACACTAACGCTAACACACAAGACACCGCACATGCCAACACAACACACGCTAACACACACACACTAACACACACGCTAACATGCTAACACACGCTAACACACACACGCCAACAGTCATACACGCTAACACGCTAACACGCTAACACAGGCTAATACACACTTACACACACGCTAACACACACACGCCAACAGTCACACACACTAACACGCTAACACATGCTAACACAGGCTAACACACACACGCTAATATGCTAACACACGCTAAAACACACACACACACACTAACATAATGAGCTGAGATCTGAACTCCCAACCTCCAGAGTATGAAGCCGTTATTTAACCAGCTGAGCTGTCAGGCGTCTGGTGACCAATGTCTTCTTCTAAATGGTCCAAAATGCACAAGTGACTTTCTGTTCCACTGAAACTACAAGAACTTTTTTAAAGTTCAGACCGAACTTTAAGCTGCTGAAGACATGTTCCGTTTTAATGAGTTCAGGCAAGGCTTTTCACAATAAAAGGCATGAAAGAGAAAAGGTGAGACTTGAACTCACAGCCTTCTGAGTGGGGAGCAGATTTCATCCAGGTGAACCATCAGGTCTCTGAATGGGAAGCAATACCTGAATCTGAAGTCAGAGTGTTGCTCCTATCTGGGCTTTAAGATGTTAGAAGGTCTTCTGTGGGATTAAAAGGTTTCTGGAGGATTTTGACCGAGACTAACTGTAAACTGTGTTTCTCTGCAGGTGGAGGAAGGTGAAGTCTCTGTGTGTTGATCAGCAGCAGATGGTCCAGTGGGAAAGGACGCCGACCGCCACCCAGGATGGTTCAAACCCCGCCTAAGGTACGCCCCACAGCAGTGTTGGGTTGAATGAATGTAAACTTACGAATTTCTGGTGGACCTCCACTTGCATAAATGCGAATTTACGGATCTCCACTTACCCCGAATTCTGGACCTCCCACTTGCGTATGAATGAATGAATTTCTGGATCTCCACTTACGAATTTACGGATCTCCACTTGCGAGTTTACGACGCCTACTTCAACTTGCAAATTTACATTTAAAAATATTTAATTATCACTCAAAATGTGTTTCCTGTTTGCAGGAGAAGCTAGTAGATGTTTTTTAATAGTGGTGGTGGTGATGGGGGGGGAGCACACGGAGGAAACCCACGCAAACATAGAGAGAACATAAAAACACACTCACACACACGCTAACACACACACGCTTACACACGCTAAACACACACACATGCTAGCACACGTACACGCTAACACACACACATGCTAACACACGCTAACACACTCTAACACGCTAAAACACACACACGCTAACAGTCACACATGCTAACACATGCTAACACACGCTAATACACGCTAACACGCTAACACACACACACTAACAAACACGCTAACACACGCACACGCCAACACACACGCACACGCCAACACACACGCTAACATGCTAACACACGCTAACTTGCTAACACACATATGCATGCTAACACATGATAACACACGCTAACACACGCTTACACACGCTAAACACACACATATGCTAGCACACGCACACGCTAACACACACACATGCTAACAGTCACACAAGCTAACACTTAACACGCTAACACACTCACACGCACAGACACACACACGCTAACACACACGCTAACACTAACACGCTAACACACATATGCATGCACACGCTAAAACACTAACACACACTAAAACACACAAACTAACACACACACACTACACACACGCTAACACACTAACACACATGCACACGCAAGCAACACACACACATGCTAACATGCTAACACACGCTAACACACGCTAACACATATGCATGCTAACACATGCTAACAGTAACACACGCTAACACACTAACACACACGCTAACACACACACTAACACAAACGCTAACATGCTAACACATGCTATCACGCTAACACACACTAACACACGCTAACAAACACTAACACGCTAACAGTCACACACGCTAACACACGCTAACACACGCTAACACGCTAGCACACGCCAACACACACAAATGCTAACACACCCACATGCTAACAAACACATGCTAACACACACACGGCAACAGTCACACACGCTAACACGCTAACACATGCTAACACGCTAACACACGCTAACACAGGCTAACACACACACTTACACACACGCTAACAAACACACGCTAACACACACACGCCAACAGTCACACACGCTAACATGCTAACACATGCTAACACACACACACTCACACATGCTAACACACACACGCTAATATGCTAACACACGCTAAAACACACACACTTTGACATAATGAGCTGAGATCTGAACTCCCAACCTCCAGAGTGTGAAGCCGTTATTTAACCAGCTGAGCTGTCAGACGTCTGGTGACCAGTATTTTCTTCTAAAGGGTCCAAAAGGCACAAGTGACTTTCTGTTCCACTGAAACTACAAGAACTTTTTTAAAGTTCAGACCGAACTTTAAGCTGCTGAAGACATGTTCCGTTTTAATGAGTTCAGGCAAGGCTTTTCACAATAAAAGGCATGAAAGAGAAAAGGCGAGGCTTGAACTCACAGCCTTCCGAATGAGGAGCAGATGTCATCCAGGTGAACCATCAGGTCTCTGAATGGGAAGCAATATCTGAATCTGAAGTCAGAGCGTTGCTCCATATCTGGGCTTTAAGATGTTAGAAGGTCTTCTGTGGGATTAAAAAGGTTTCTGGAGGATTTGACAGAAGGACGAGACTAACTGTAAACTGTGTTTCTCTGCAGGTGGAGGAAGGTGAAGTCTCTGTGTGTTGATCAGCAGCAGGTGGTCCAGTGGAAAGGACGCCGACCGCCTCCCAGGAGTCGCGGGTTCAAACTCCGCCTAAGGTACAGCACACATCAGTGTTGGGTTGAATCAATGTGAACTTACGAATTTACGGATCTCCACTAGCGAATTTGCGACGCCTACTTTAACTTGCAAATTTTCATTATTACTCAAAATGTGTTTCCTGTCTGCAGGAGAAGCTAGTAGATGTTTTATGATGGTGGTGGTGGTGATGGGGGGGAGCACACGGAGAAAACCCACGCAAACATAGAGAGAACACGCTAACACACACAAGCTAACACGCTAACACACACACGCGCACGCCAACACACACGCACACGGCAACACACGCTCTAACACACACGCTAACACTCCAACACACACACGCTAACACACACACACACATGCTAAGATGCTAACATGCTAACACACACACCAACACACACGCTAACATGCTAACACACACACGCTAACACATGTTAACATACACTACCATGCTAACACACGCTAACACACACACGCTAACACACTAACACACACACACACTAACACGCAGACACACACACGCAAACACAAACGCTAACACACTCTAACACACGATCACACACACATGCTAACACATGCTAACACGCTGACACACACACACGCTAACACATACACATGCTAACACACTCTAACACACACACACGCTAACACACGCTAACACACTGACACACACACGCTAACACACGATATCACGCTAACACACGCTAACATATGCTAACACACACACACGCTAACACACAAAAACGCACTTTACCACACACTCTACCACACACGCTAACACACAGTAACACACACACAATCTAACACACGCTAACACGCTAACTTGCTAACACACATACATGCTAACACATGATAAACACGCCACACACACACGCTATCATGCTAACACCCACGCTAACACACGCTAACTCACACTAACAAGCTAACACACACACGCTAACAGTAACACACGCTAACACACTAACAAACCCTAACACACTAACACACCCACACACTAACACACACACTAACACACACACGCTAACATGCTAACACACACACACGCTAACACACGCTAACACGCCAACACACATGATAACACATACTATCACACTAACACGCTAACACACTAACACACGCTAACACACACACATGCTAACACACACAAACGCTAACAGACACGCTAACACACACACGCTAACATGCTAACACGCTAACACACACACACACGCTAACAATCACACGCTAACACACTAACACACACGCTAACACACACACACATGCTAACACACACCCATGTTAACACGCTAACACACGCTAACACACACACACGCTAATACACACACATGCTAACACACAAACGCTAACAGACACGCTAACACACACACGCTAACATGCTAACACGCTAACACACACACATGCTAACACACACACATGTTAACACGCTAACACACGCTAACACACACACACGCTAACACATAAAAGCTAACACACCCACATGCTAACACACACACGCTAACACACACACGCTAACACACTAACACACACACACGCTAACACACACACACACACTCTACCACACATGCTAACACGCTAACAGACATACTAACACACACACACCAACACACACACACACTAACACGCTAACACACACACACGCTAACATGCTAACACACGCTAACACACACACACGCTAACACACACACTAACACACACGCTAACACACACGCTAACACACACAGGCTAACACGCTAATACACGCTAACACACACGCTAACACACACACGCTAACATGTACACATGCTAACACGCAAACACGCTAACACACGCTAACACACACATGCAAACACGCACACTAACACACACACGCTAACAAACACGCCTACACACACGCGCTAACACACGCACACCAACACACACACATGCTAACATGCTGACACACACCAACACAATACAATGGCAGTTTGGTGGCCCAATGGTTAGCACTGTAGCCTCATAGTAAGAAGGTTGTGTGATCAAATCCAGGTTTTACGGGGCCTTTCTGTGAGGAGTTTTTTAGACGTTCGCGTGGGTTTCCTCTGTGTGCCCACCCCCACCCCCCCATCAAAAAAAGGTACTAGCTTTTTTCGGTCAGTGCTAGCTTCTCCAGACAGGAAACACATTTTAAGTGATAACTAAGTAAGTAATTAAGTAAGTAAGTAAACTTTATTTAAAACGCACCCTTCACAGACAAAGGGTCACAAAGTGCTTTACAGTAAAAACAAATGAAATACTAAGCCATATTGCTAGTTAACAGCTTGTCTAAAACGACGTGTCTTCAGGTGTTTTTAAAAGTTTCCACAGAATCCAAAGCTCTCAAAGCCAAAAGGAGAGAGTCCCACAGAAAAGGCTCGATCACCTCTGGTTTTAAAACGGGTTCTGGGGACAGTTTAAAGGCCTGAAGACCTCAGAGGGAGACCAGGAGTGTGGGCGTGTGATAGATCCTGGATGTAAGAGGGAGCTCGACCATGCAAGGCTCTATAAGATAAGTAGTGATTACAATGTTAAAATGCACTCTTAAACCTACTGGAAGCCAATGAAGAGCCTGGAGCCCCAGAGTGATGTGGATCTCCTGCTGCTGCATTCTGTACAACGTGCAGTTTGTCCACGGATGATTTGTTTAAACAAGTGTACAGAACAATACAATAATCCGAACTAAATATTTATTAAATGTATTTGCCCAAGTTGAAGAAGGCGTTGTAAATTCGCAAGTGGAGATCCGTAAATTCGTAGATACGCAAGTGGAGGTCCGTAAATTCGTAGATACGCAAGTGGAGGTCCGTAAATTCGTAGATACGCAAGTGGAGGTCCGTAAATTCGTAGATACGCAACTGGAGATCCGTAAATTCGTAAGTTCACATTCACTCATCCCAAACACTGCTGTGTGGCATACCTTAGGCGGGGTTTGAACCCGCGTCTCCTGGTTGGAGGTCGACGTCCTTCCCACTGGACCATCTGCTGCTGATCAACACACAGAGACTTCACCTTCCTCCACCTGCAGAGAAACACCGTTTACAGTTAGTCTCGTCCTTCTGTCAAATCCTCTTAAGAAATATCCTGAGAAATAAACAATAACTAAGGTGAATATATTGTAAAACATGTATTTATCTGTTAAAGAACCCGAAACCTGCCGTGAAGCCAACAGACGTGGACCAACTCTGTGACTTTGAACCTAAATTAACCGTCCTGCTGTCTTCGGGTATAATTTGACCCTTTTTCAAAATGTTTCTATGTCAGAAATTTGGATTTCTTTCAACCAAAGTGTCAAAATATAACATGGTTCCATAAAACCTTTACTCTTCACAAGTCAAATAAATGCAATTTGAAGACGAAAGACAAGAGCTCTTTCAGACATTTGATGATATATGCATTATGCACAGTATTAAAGACTGACATGTAGTTATTTACACTGTGTTCCGCCGTTATCTAATGCTAGGGTATATTTGATGCTAGGGTACATGATGCGAGGGTGTAGGATGCTAGGGTATACGATGCTAGTGTATGTGATGCTAGTTTATATGATGCTAGGGTATGGGATGCTAGGGGAAAAGATGCTAGGGTATATTATGCTAGTGTATATGATGCTAGGGTATAGGATGCTAGGGTATGTGATGCTAGGGTATAGGATGCTAGTGTATATTATGCTAGGGTATACTATTCTAGTGTAGATAATGCTAAGGTATGTGATGCAACGGTATGTGATGCTAGGGTATATGATGCTAGGGTATATGATGCTAGGGTATAGGATGCTAGGGTATAGGATGCTAGGGTATATGATGCTAGTGTATATGTTACGGGACAGAACGAGAGACTCAAAAGCACAGCTCACGGTGAACACTTTTATTGACAATGACGAGGGCAAAGAGAGGGAGCGAGGACGCGGACATCGGATCGCTGAAGCGGAGGACCGGAGGACAGGTGAGGATACGGGAACTGAGAGGAGAGGTGCGGCGGGGACCGATGAGCCCTGGCGGTGCAGCGGGGAGGAGACACAGGCACGAGGAAGAGCAGAGAAGAGGAATGGATGCTGGAAAAGAGCGGCCGAAGAGGAGATGCTGGCACGAGGAGGCGAGATGAGAAGGGGGCGCCGAGGGAGAGGGTCCGGGGTCCGAAGCAGCTGACCGGAGGAGAAGGTAACTGAAAGGAGAACACAAGGCAGGTAAGTACATGAAACGGGCACGAGGAAAACCCTAGGAAAAAATCGAGTTATGTCTGATGCGGTTTCACCAAGGTGGCTGAAGCAACGATCACGTGAAGAGTGGGAGTAGGACCGGGGTTGATATACGGAGGCTGTTTTAGATTGCCGGCAGGTGTGATTGGCGGGAGCGGGTGATGATGAGCAGGTGTGGAGGAGAGGATCGCTGCTGGCAGACTGGCGGCAGGTGTAGGCCAGCAGCCGGCTTCGGACAGGAAAAGGAAAAAAAGAGAAACAAAAACAGGACGAAAGAAAAATGCAGGGAAAACAATACTCACAGCCAGCTGGACCCCAACCATGACAACGGAAGCCCCCAGGCGGACCGCCAGGCTTGTCCGGGTGTGCCGTGTAGAAGTCCCGCAGCAGAGATTTATCCAGGATCTGGCTGGTTGGGACCCAGGAGCGTTCCTCCGGACCGTAGCCGGCCCAGTCCACGAGATAGCGGTAGCCCCGGCCCCTACGTTGCACGACTTATTGATGGTGGCCTTCAATAAATCATGGGGGAGGAGGAGGAGTTGCCACAGGGATGGAGAAGGAGCCGTTGGACACTGGCTTGATCCGGGACACATGGAACACGGGGTGGATCTTCAGGTGAAGAGGTAGCTTGAGCTTCACCGTAGTAGGGTTCAGGACCGTCTCCACCTCATACCTGTGTAATGACAATAAAGTTGAATCTAATCTAATCTAATCTAGGGTATGGATGCCAGGGTATATGATGCTAGTGTATATGATGCTAGGGTAAATGATGCTAGTGTATATGATGCTAGTGTATATGATGCTAGGGTATATGATGATAGGGGATATGATGCTAGGGTATATGATGCTAGGGTATAGAATGCTAGGGTATAGGATGCTAGGGTATATGATGCTAGTGTATAGGATGCTAGTTTATATGATGCTAGGGTATACAATGCTAGGGTATAGGATGCTAGGGTGTATGATGCTAGGTTAAAGGATGCTTGGGTATGTGATGCTAGGTATAGGATGCTAGTGTATATGATGCTAGGTATAAGATGCTAGGGTATATGATGCTAGGGTATAGGATGCTAGGTATATGATGCTAGGGTATGTGATGCTATGGTATATGATGCTAGGATGTAAAAGATGCTAGGGTATGGATGCTAGGGTATGTGATGCTAGGGTATATGATGCTAGGGTATAGGATGCTAGGGTATATGATGCTAGGGTATAGGATGCTAGGGTATTTGATGCTAGGGTATAGGATGCTAGGTATAGGATGCTAGTATATGATGCTAGGGTGCTAGGGTGTATATGATGCTAGGGTATAGGATGCTAGGGTATATGATGCTAGGGTATATGATGCTAGGGTATATGATGCTAAGTTGGCTAGGTGGTAGATGGAACATTTTAATCTGTGGGAAAACCAATTGAGGGATTGTTCAAATCTTTAAAGTGAATCAGGCAGCAAAACTACAGAGGATCCCTCTGGAAGCTCCCACTCAAGAATATATGAAACAGTTATTACATCTACTGAACTAAAATCACAGTTTACCTTTTTATTATGTGAGTGAATGATAATAAAAATAGTGTGTTAAAGTAGAGTTATATACCATAGGTTATAAGACCAGTTCACTGGTTCATCCAATCATACTCTCACCCTGGCACCTAGTGGCCTCTGGCATTCTTATGATATAGACCAAGGAGATATTCCATAATGTAAGTTAACATTTTACTATACAGTACCTATCAACTAGCTTCTTCAGTCAGTGCTAGCTTCTGCTGCAGACAGGAAACACATTTTAAGTGATAACTAAGTAAGTAATTAAGTAAGTAAGTAAACTTTATTTAAAACGCACCCTTCACAGACAAGGGTCACAAAGTGCTTTACAGTAAAAACAAATGAAATACTAAGCCATATTGCTAGTTAACAGCTTGTCTAAAACGACGTGTCTTCAGGTGTTTTTAAAAGTTTCCACAGAATCCAAAGCTCTCAAAGCCAAAAGGAGAGAGTCCCACAGAAAAGGCTCGATCACCTCTGGTTTTAAAACGGGTTCTGGGGACAGTTTAAAGGCCTGAAGACCTCAGAGGGAGACCAGGAGTGTGGGCGTGTGATAGATCCTGGATGTAAGAGGGAGCTCGACCATGCAAGGCTCTATAAGATAAGTAGTGATTACAATGTTAAAATGCACTCTTAAACCTACTGGAAGCCAATGAAGAGCCTGGAGCCCCAGAGTGATGTGGATCTCCTGCTGCTGCATTCTGTACAACGTGCAGTTTGTCCACGGATGATTTGTTTAAACAAGTGTACAGAACAATACAATAATCCGAACTAAATATTTATTAAATGTATTTGCCCAAGTTGAAGAAGGCGTTGTAAATTCGCAAGTGGAGATCCGTAAATACGCAAGTGGAGGTCCGTAAATTCGTAGATACGCAAGTGGAGGTCCGTAAATTCGTAGATACGCAAGTGGAGGTCCGTAAATTCGTAGATACGCAACTGGAGATCCGTAAATTCGTAAGTTCACATTCACTCATCCCAAACACTGCTGTGTGGCATACCTTAGGCGGGGTTTGAACCCGCGTCTCCTGGTTGGAGGTCGTCGTCCTTCCCACTGGACCATCTGCTGCTGATCAACACACAGAGACTTCACCTTCCTCCACCTGCAGAGAAACACCGTTTACAGTTAGTCTCGTCCTTCTGTCAAATCCTCTTAAGAAATATCCTGAGAAATAAACAATAACTAAGGTGAATATATTGTAAAACATGTATTTATCTGTTAAAGAACCCGAAACCTGCCGTGAAGCCAACAGACGTGGACCAACTCTGTGACTTTGAACCTAAATTAACCGTCCTGCTGTCTTCGGGTATAATTTGACCCTTTTTCAAAATGTTTCTATGTCAGAAATTTGGATTTCTTTCAACCAAAGTGTCAAAATATAACATGGTTCCATAAAACCTTTACTCTTCACAAGTCAAATAAATGCAATTTGAAGACGAAAGACAAGAGCTCTTTCAGACATTTGATGATATATGCATTATGCACAGTATTAAAGACTGACATGTAGTTATTTACACTGTGTTCCGCCGTTATCTAATGCTAGGGTATATTTGATGCTAGGGTACATGATGCGAGGGTGTAGGATGCTAGGGTATACGATGCTAGTGTATGTGATGCTAGTTTATATGATGCTAGGGTATGGGATGCTAGGGGAAAAGATGCTAGGGTATATTATGCTAGTGTATATGATGCTAGGGTATAGGATGCTAGGGTATGTGATGCAATGGTATGTGATGCTAGGGTATAGGATGCTAGTGTATATTATGCTAGGGTATACTATTCTAGTGTAGATAATGCTAAGGTATGTGATGCAACGGTATGTGATGCTAGGGTATATGATGCTAGGGTATATGATGCTAGGGTATAGGATGCTAGGGTATAGGATGCTAGGGTATATGATGCTAGTGTATATGTTACGGGACAGAACGAGACTCAAAAGCACAGCTCACGGTGAACACTTTTATTGACAATGGCGAGGGCAAAGAGAGGGAGCGAGGACGCGGACATCGGATCGCTGAAGCGGAGGACCGGAGGACAGGTGAGGATACGGGAACTGAGAGGAGAGGTGCGTCGGGGACCGATGAGCCCTGGCGGTGCAGCGGGGAGGAGACACAGGCACGAGGAAGAGCAGAGAAGAGGAATGGATGCTGGAAAAGAGCGGCCGAAGAGGAGATGCTGGCACGAGGAGGCGAGATGAGAAGGGGGCGCCGAGGGAGAGGGTCCGGGGTCCGAAGCAGCTGACCGGTGGAGAAGGTAACTGAAAGGAGAACACAAGGCAGGTAAGTACATGAAACGGGCACGAGGAAAACCCTAGGAAAAAATCGAGTTATGTCTGACGCGGTTTCACCAAGGTGGCTGAAGCAACAATCAGGTGAAGAGTGGGAGCAAGACCGGGGTTGATATACGGAGTCTGTTTTAGATTGCCGGCAGGTGTGATTGGCGGGAGCGGGTGAGGATGAGCAGGTGTGGAGGAGAGGATCGCTGCTGGCAGACTGGCGGCAGGTGTAGGCCAGCAGCCGGCTTCGGACAGGAAAAGGAAAAAAAGAAACAAAAACAGGACAGGACAAAAAGAAAAATGCAGGGAAAACAATACTCACAGCCAGCTGGACCCCAACCATGACAACGGAAGCCCCCAGGCGGACGGCCAGGCTTGTCCGGGTGTGCCCTGTAGAAGTCCCGCAGCAGAGATTTATCCAGGATCTGGCTGGTTGGGACCCAGGAGCGTTCCTCCGGACCGTAGCCGGCCCAGTCCACGAGATAGCGGCCCCCGGCCCCTACGTCAAAACGACTTACTTATTGATGGTGGCCTTCAATAAATCATGGGGGAGGAGGAGGAGTTGCCACAGGGATGGAGAAGGAGCCGTTGGACACTGGCTTGATCCGGGACACATGGAACACAGGGTGGATCTTCAGGTGAAGAGGTAGCTTGAGCTTCCCGTAGTAGGGTTCAGGACCGTCTCCACCTCATACCTGTGTAATGACAATAAAGTTGAATCTAATCTAATCTACGGTATAGGATGCCAGGGTATATGATGCTAGTGTATATGATGCTAGGGTAATGATGCTAGTGTATATGATGCTAGTGTATATGATGCTAGGGTATAGGATGATAGGGTATATTATGCTAGGGTATATGATGCTAGGGTATAGGTATAGGATGCTAGGGTATATGATGCTAGTGTATAGGATGCTAGTTTATATGATGCTAGGGTATGATGCTAGGGTATATGATGCTAGATGGTATAGGATGCTAGTGTATGATGCTAGGGTATGTATAATGCTAGGGTATATGATGCTATGCTAGGTATATGATGCTAGGTATATGATGCTAGGGTATGTGATGCTAGGGTATATGATGCTAGGGTATAGGATGCTAGGGTATATTGATGCTAGGGTATAGGATGCTAGGGTATATGATGCTAGGGTATATGATGCTAGGGTATAGGATGCTAGGGTATATGATGCTAGGGTATAGGATGCTAGGGTATAGGATGCTAGGGTATATGATGCTAGGGTATATGATACTAGTGTATATGATGCTAGGGTATATGATGCTTGTGTATATTATGCTAGGGTATAGGATGCTAGGGTATATGATGCTAGGGTATATGATGCTAATATGATTGCTTGGCTATGTGTGGTAGATGGAACATTTTAATCTGTGTGGAAAACCAATTCTGGGATTGTTCAAATCTTTAAAGTGAATCAGGCAGCAAAACTACAGATGCTAAGCTCCCCCTGCAAGAACAACCTGACACATACATTACATCCTAGCCAGCTCAAACTTTTCTTGTTACTATTTATTCTATCTCTGGAAAAACTAATTTATAAGACCCAAAACAGTTTACCATTTTATTATGCTGAGTGAATGATAATAAAAATAGTGTGTCAGGAGAAATAATGCTAGAGTTATATACCATAGGTTATAAGACCAGTTCACTGGTCTCATCCTGCAACGGGTTAAAACTCTCATCCTGTGAACCTAATCCTTTTGATGCCTCTGGTTTAAATTCTTATAATATGAGAACCAAGGTTTAGATAGTTTCCATAATGAAGTTAACGGGACCAACAGAATACCTATCAGGATAAAAAATCTAGCAGTTCAAAGCCTTTTCAGTCAGGGTCCATACCTTTAAAAAGTCCTGTTCTGGGGACAGGAAAACCATTTTTACGGGTCCCACCGAACCAGGGGAGGCATCAAATAGGTAAGAAAAACCAATAGTGTCCAAAGTAAACCTTAAAAGCACCTTGGGACGCCAGCTTAAAAGTCCAAGTACATGGGATTTAGGGATCTGCAGACAAACAAATGACAACGCACCGTCACTGAATTAAACTAAGTTTACAGTTTAAAATAGGGTTAACCAGGGATCTGGCAGGGACAAATTCCACGGTGCAACGCACCGTGAACTGAATTAAACTGGTTTACAGTTTAAAAAAACCAGAATCTGGCAGGGCAAAGTATTCCACAAAGGTGACAACAGCTCGATCACTGGAATTAAACTGGTTTACAGTTTAAAAGGTCAGCGTGAGACCTCAGGGAGTAACTTCAGTTGGTGTTGGAAAAATAGATCCCTGAAAAGATCAGTGGCTGACACAGCAAGAATTGTAAGTTAAAGGGCATAGTAAACAAAATAGATAAAAAATTCACTGGTTGAAAATTGGAAATGCCAATGACTATCTTAAAGAACAATCGCGGAACAAGTTGCTGTGACAATCTGTTTTGAATGATTCTGTACATATGTAAATATTTTTAAGTAGTTGATTCAATGATAAAAGTTATGGTTTTGAATTGTACATGATAAAACAGAATAGATAAACCTTAACCATAGTACAATTCACTGTTTGGGACTATGAATACAATTGGATTACCAATGATTATGAGATCCATAAAACCTTTAAATATAGTATTAACAATTTGTATATAACACATATATATAATTCTACTTTTTAAGCTGTCATTCCACTGGTGTTTTATCATTGTTGTACTGCTGTGTTACCCAAGTGACTGTAATGAAAGGGGTTAGTGCTAACAATTTGTCTGGTGTTTGCTGGTTTGGTTGTGAGACAATAAGAGTGTTGCTGCACAGGTGAAACTTGTGGTTCTTTGCTAGAGACTCTGCTTAGGACAGGGACACAGGTTGGTGTAACCCAGCGTTGTATTGTGAGTTGTGAAGTTTTATTGTCGCAGTGTTTCATTGTAGGTGTGGAAATTGTGTGATTTGTGAAACAGAGCAGGATGGGTCAAAATCAGAGTAAATGCCCGTAAGGACGTAAAAGATGGAAGAAAACTTGGAAGTGTAGAATTTGTAAAAATAATGGACAGAAATCGGCTTTGATTGTAAACTTAGAATGACGTCTGTTACTAGTTTATTACAGCGGGGTGGAGGACCCGGTTCTCTTTCTGAGAAATGAGACGGAGGACGGAGGAGAGGTGTGTGCTGCTAGGGGAACTGGACCAGAGAGCAGGCAGGAAAAAGGGGAGACAGAGACACCTTAAGGGAACCTGCAGAGACACCGTTTACAGTTGAATCGTCCTGCTGCGCCTTTTAAGGAATATAATTTGAGAAATAAGCATAACTAAGTCTGAAAATGGGGATTCACTCAAAAAAAAACACTGGATTGGATTGATTAAAAATTGGATGGGAACAGTCAGAACAGGAAACAACGGAGCCTGGGGGCCCCTAAATAAAGGTGAGCAGAACCTGTTTTGAACCTGGATTGGTGAAATCTAAATTAAGGCAATGATGTTCCATGGTCTGACTGATAAAAATTCTTGATCCAGTGGGGTGTATTAATGCCTTTAGCCAAACAGTGGGTTTGGTGAGAAGTAGTGTGTATTTTGTCTGAGAGACAGACTTTCAACAAACATGGAAAAAAAAATGGTTCCACGCAAACCTTTAAAGCATCTTCACAAGCTAGGAAATTTCTTATGCAAATTTGTTAAGATTTTGAAGAGAACCTCTTTTCAGAAAATTTGGGAAACTATATGAGGCATTAATGCATGTATACATGATTACAATCACAATTATATGAGGTGTCTGGTTAATTAATGCTGGTGATTATGAGTTGGCTAACCAGATCCCATAGATTACAGGTGATGGACTATTGGTAAAGAAAAAAAAAAAAAAAAACAATGAGTCAGAGAGCTAGTGATGCTAAATGGAAATTAGGATAAAGTAATGGAAGAATATAAAACAGTTATTGAACCAATTCCAAAAGGGTTAGGATGCTAGGAAATGTAATGGAAGAATATAGAATAGTTGATGCTAGTATCAATTCCAAAATTGTTAGATTTAAGGAAAATAAGTAAAAAAGGGTATGATGCTAGGGTATAGGATGTATGTGTATGCTAGGGTATATATTATATATGGAGATATATGTATGCATATATGATGCAATTTGTGATGCTCAAGAAGAATGATGCAGGTATATGGATTGCCACTGGGTATGGGAAGACTAGGGTATATGATGCAGGGTAAGGATGCTAGGTATTTGCTGAAAAAGACAATATTGCTAGGGCCAAAATAAGACTAGATTGCAGTTATGAAGTGCCACACGTTTCATGCTAGCAAAAACATATGATATGAGAGGGAATAGGATTTGGGAGAAGTGGATGCAAAGTTCAAAGAGCAGATGATTAAGGGCAAGTTGATGACCCAGGGTTGGCATATGAGCCCTAGTGATGCATAGGATGCAGATATCAACATGGGGTGGGGGGTGTTTACAGGCATGACCCAACCTATGCAAAAGACCAATGATTTACGTCCATAGGCTAGGGTAGATGCTGGCTAGCAGGGGTCCTTTAATGATGACTAAAGGGGCCTATGAGGGATGATAAGAGCTGCCCAGAAACAAAAATAAGGCCAGATGGCTAGGGTGAGACAATGCCAACTCAGACCAGAGGCAGAGAGACATTGCACCTGTAAGTTTAGAATTAGTAGAAGCAGGAAAAATAGAGAATGCTAAAGTATGGATACACCAATTTTCCCAGTAAGGAGGCTGATAAGGTTCATATTGATCTAGAGATATAAGACTAGGTAACTGAGGCCTGTAATAAGACAATCACATAGACAAGTCTAACATTTTAGTATAATTGTTCATATATTAAGTGGATCTACATTGTAGTGGTTTTCTCTGAAACATGAGCTGCTGGTAAAGACAGATCGCTAGGTGAATAGGACAGCTCTGGCCTAGAAGCCTGAAAAGGAAAATGAGGGTTGAAGGACAAAAAGATATAGAGTAACAGTTTTCCAAAACATGGTCACAGTTTCAGCTGGAATCCAAACGGGAGATATTGACAATGGAGAGCCCACAGAGCGGGGGTCATTCTGGACTCTGTTCGGGTGTGAAGTTGGGGAAGTTGAAGAAGTGTTTGTTTCAGCAGGACCTATCCAGGATTCCTGAGTTTGGCTTAACAGAACCAAGCAGTACAGTTCCAGAGCCCCCACACTAGACATTAGGACACACTAAAAACTCAGGAGCAATGTTAAAAACCTTATCTGACACACCTGGGGCCTTGATCAACAAAATGAGATGGAACAATGTGGAGGAAATGCAGCACCGGATGGTTTTTTTCCCACCTAAAAGAATGGAGCTAATGTCATCCCACAACAATTGAACAGACTGTGGATTTTAGGGAAACATTTTTGGCCTCAGTAGAATAAAGTCAGAGAGAAACACAAGTGAAGGTCACGGAAATACACAGAATACCAGCCTAGTTAGCCAGAGCTAGGGTATGGACCCGCTCCCCTCTCTGCTCCTCTCCTTCTGTAGGGGACAGGAACGCTGCACCACAGAGCTGAGGTGCCAGACAGAAAAGATACAGAAAGCTGGCAAACTACCAGGAAACCTCAGCCCAAGGCAGAAATAGTGGCTCTACAGAAGCATGTAAATTGTTCAAAGACCAAGATGTTACAATGCTACACTGACAGCCAATATGATGCTAGTGTATACGGATGCCAAATTGTGGGCTAGGGAGGAATGAAGACATCAACAGGGAAACCAGTTCAACATGCATTGTTGACAGACTTATTAGCTGCAGTTATGATGCCAGGGTTAGCTATCTGCAAATATGAAAGCTCACACCAATGGAACAGACCCAATTTCAGTTTATCACCTTCAATGTAATTTGAAGAAATGCTAGCAGATGTTGATGCTAGGTAAGCAGCAGCAACCAATATGATGCTCAAGGGTAACATTGCAATGAACCCCCAAAGACATTATACCACATGAAGTAAAGACATGCAAAACAACTCCCCTCCAGCAGAAATCAGCAAGTGGTTGATGCACTTTTAAATGTCAGGATGAACTCTGCAGTAGATGCTAGGGAATATGTGCTACCCAGAGCCCTATTTCCATGAAAGGAGCAAAATTGAGCCATGGGATGAGCCATGTCTCAACAGGAGGGATGGTATCCATAGTTGGGGAAACATTCCACATTAACACATATTTAAAAATCTAGGGGTTTTTGTGTAAGTTGTATCATGCTGTAGACACAACTCACAGGGAAATGTCAGACCAAAGAGAGGAAAAAACACCACAGGGCACATATCCATTTGAGGTCATACACATGGATTTCATTGAACTACACAGAAGTGGCACATAGGATATTGTCTAGTGCTAATAGACTCCTTCTCAAAGTGGGTAGAAATTGTATCCTCAAAGACAAATGGACTCACAGTATGCAAAAGCTATTTGCAAACACATTGTACCATCACACGGCATCCCTAGGATACTGTGGAGGCGACAACATATTTCACCAACAGCATTGTAAGAACCATGTCACAACATTTAGGCATGCCTCAAGTTTCACTGTGCATATCACCCACAGAGGCAGACTAGTGGAAAGAACTAATATTTTGGAAAAAGCTAGGCTCAGAAAGACTATGGAAGAAACAGGAAAACCATGGCCTGAATGCCTTAGCTTAGTCAAGACATATATGCACATCACCCCTAACCTGAACAGGATGTACACCATTTGAGATAGTGACAGGGTTATAATTTTTGCCATTAGTAGAAGATTTTTGGTACAGGACCAAGAAGGTGATGTAGATCCCATCACCAAGTGGCTGTGTGAACTGTTTAAGGAACAAGAGGTTGGGAGAACAAATGATCTGCCTAGTACTGTTTTGTCTCCCCACACAGACACTGCTGATACCAGGAGACTGGATCCTGCTCAAAGTGATCAAGAGAAAAATGGCACAAATTAGGTCATCTGGTCCAAAAGGTCTATGACCACACCCACCATTAGGTAGCAGAACGAAACACCTAGGGATCCACCAGGACTCCACCAAGAAGGTGTGACACCCCTGATTTGTAGGTTTTACCAGACTATGACCCAGATACATAGGATGAGTCATGTTCCTAGGGTATTCCCCCTAGGATCTGCGGTTGGCTGAATGGTAACACGGACCAACGGTGAGGACATGCTAGTAATCTGTCCTAAACTTCTTCCTGCTGCCCAATAAAATGAACTGATCCAGATGATGAACTGGCCAGAGGAGACTGGCCTCCAGGCACATGGAGAGGTCGAGATGGGAATTTTTCCCTTCATAATATGGCAGAAGGGTTAGGATGCCACTCCCTGTTCACATCACCTGTTGTAATGTTTAACCATGAAGAATGTAACTTAAAAGTTCCTCCTAGGGAAGCAGTTATGATGCTTGGAAGATGAGACAGTTGATATATGTATATGTATAAGATGTTCAAAATATGATGCTAGGGGATATGTAGATGCTAAAAAGACATTGTATAATGCTTAGTATATGTGTGTTTTGATATATTAGGATGTGTGTTTGAGTAATATCTGTAACTGGAGGCTGTTTATGGGAAAATGCTGGGGGTGCAATGAACTAGGGAACAGGATGCTAGGGTATTTGATACAGGTTCCTAGGATGCTCAAACTGGTTAGGATGTTAGGGTATATGATGCTATCTCATAGGAAAAGTACTGATTTATAGGATGCTAAAACAGACCATAATATTGATGCTACAACCTTGAAAATGTATAAAAAGAAACTGTCAGAGATGGGTGTAGGTTGATGCTGAGAACTGGTATAGGATGCTAGCACCGATGCATATGATGCTTCCCGTATATCCTCCTCTGCAGACGGGTTAAAATTCATCTCTGTGTCAAGCCTGATCCTTTTTGATGTTCCTCTGGGTTTAAATCTACAATTGATAATGAGTGAGAACTAAGTGTCTGAGTTTAGACCTAACAGTTGGCTAGGTGGTAGATGGAACATTTTAATCTGTGGGAAAACCAATTGAGGGATTGTTCAAATCTTTAAAGTGAATCAGGCAGCAAAACTACAGAGGATCCCTCTGGAAGCTCCCACTCAAGAATATATGAAACAGTTATTACATCTACTGAACTAAAATCACAGTTTACCTTTTTATTATGTGAGTGAATGATAATAAAAATAGTGTGTTAAAGTAGAGTTATATACCATAGGTTATAAGACCAGTTCACTGGTTCATCCAATCATACTCTCACCCTGGCACCTAGTGGCCTCTGGCATTCTTATGATATAGACCAAGGAGATATTCCATAATGTAAGTTAACATTTTACTATACAGTACCTATCAACTAGCTTCTTCAGTCAGTGCTAGCTTCTCCTGCAGACAGGAAACACATTTTAAGTGATAACTAAGTAAGTAATTAAGTAAGTAAGTAAATTTTATTTATAACGCACCCTTCACAGACAAGGGTCACAAAGTGCTTTACAGTAAAAAACAAATAAAACAGCAACACATAACATACTAAGCCATATTGCTAGTTAACAGCTTGTCTAAAACGACGTGTCTTCAGGTGTTTTTAAAAGTTTCCACAGAATCCAAAGCTCTCAAAGCCAAAAGGAGAGAGTCCCACAGAAAAGGCTCGATCACCTCTGGTTTTAAAACGGGTTCTGGGGACAGTTTAAAGGCCTGAAGACCTCAGAGGGAGACCAGGAGTGTGGGCGTGTGATAGATCCTGGATGTAAGAGGGAGCTCGACCATGCAAGGCTCTATAAGATAAGTAGTGATTACAATGTTAAAATGCACTCTTAAACCTACTGGAAGCCAATGAAGAGCCTGGAGCCCCAGAGTGATGTGGATCTCCTGCTGCTGCATTCTGTACAACGTGCAGTTTGTCCACGGATGATTTGTTTAAACAAGTGTACAGAACAATACAATAATCCGAACTAAATATTTATTAAATGTATTTGCCCAAGTTGAAGAAGGCGTTGTAAATTTGCAAGTGGAGATCCGTAAATTCGTAGATACGCAAGTGGAGGTCCGTAAATTCGTAGATACGCAAGTGGAGGTCCGTAAATTCGTAGATACGCAAGTGGAGGTCCGTAAATTCGTAGATACGCAACTGGAGATCCGTAAATTCGTAAGTTCACATTCACTCATCCCAAACACTGCTGTGTGGCATACCTTAGGCGGGGTTTGAACCCGCGTCTCCTGGTTGGAGGTCGTCTGTCCTTCCCACTGGACCATCTGCTGCTGATCAACACACAGAGACTTCACCTTCCTCCACCTGCAGAGAAACACCGTTTACAGTTAGTCTCGTCCTTCTGTCAAATCCTCTTAAGAAATATCCTGAGAAATAAACAATAACTAAGGTGAATATATTGTAAAACATGTATTTATCTGTTAAAGAACCCGAAACCTGCCGTGAAGCCAACAGACGTGGACCAACTCTGTGACTTTGAACCTAAATTAACCGTCCTGCTGTCTTCGGGTATAATTTGACCCTTTTTCAAAATGTTTCTATGTCAGAAATTTGGATTTCTTTCAACCAAAGTGTCAAAATATAACATGGTTCCATAAAACCTTTACTCTTCACAAGTCAAATAAATGCAATTTGAAGACGAAAGACAAGAGCTCTTTCAGACATTTGATGATATATGCATTATGCACAGTATTAAAGACTGACATGTAGTTATTTACACTGTGTTCCGCCGTTATCTAATGCTAGGGTATATTTGATGCTAGGGTACATGATGCGAGGGTGTAGGATGCTAGGGTATACGATGCTAGTGTATGTGATGCTAGTTTATATGATGCTAGGGTATGGGATGCTAGGGGAAAAGATGCTAGGGTATATTATGCTAGTGTATATGATGCTAGGGTATGTGATGCAACGGTATGTGATGCTAGGGTATAGGATGCTAGTGTATATTATGCTAGGGTATACTATTCTAGTGTATATAATGCTAAGGTATGTGATGCTAGGGTATAGGATGCTAGGGTATAGGATGCTAGGGTATATGATGCTAGGGTATAGGATGCTAGGGTATAGGCCAGCAGGGTATATGATGCTAGTGTATAAAGGAAAAAAAAGAGAAACAAAAGCACAGGACGAGGGCAAAAGAAAATGCAGGAAAACAATACTCACAGCCAGCTGGACAGGTGAACCATGACAAGGAAGCCCCCAGGCGGACCGCCAGGCTTGTCCGGTGTGCCGGGAGGAGTCCCAGGCGAGGAAGCAGAGAGAATTTATCCAGGATCTGGCTGGTTGGGACCCAGAAGGGGCGTTCCTCCGGAGAGGGTCGGGGAGAAGCAGCCCCTGCCCCTACGGGAGAGAAGGTAACTTATTGATGGTGGCCTTCAATAAATCATGGGGGAGGAGGAGGAGTTGCCACAGGGATGGAGAAGGAGCCGTTGGACACTGGCTTGATCCGGGACACATGGAACACGGGGTGGATCTTCAGGTGAAGAGGTAGCTTGAGCTTCACCGTAGTAGGGTTCAGGACCGTCTCCACCTCATACCTGTGTAATGACAATAAAGTTGAATCTAATCTAATCTAATCTAGGGTATTGGATGCCAGGGTATATGATGCTAGTGTATATGATGCTAGGGTAAATGATGCTAGTGTATATGATGCTATTGTATATTATGCTAGGGTATAGGATGATAGGGTATATTATGCTAGGGTATATGATGCTAGGGTATATGATGCTAGGGTATAGGATGCTAGGGTATATGATGCTAGTGTATAGGATGCTAGTTTATATGATGCTAGGGTATACGATGCTAGGGTATAGGAGGCTAGGGTGTATGATGCTAGGTTAAAGGATGCTTGGGTATGTGATGCTAGGGTATAGGATGCTAGTGTATATGATGCTAGGGTATAGGATGATAGGGTATATTATGCTAGGGTATAGAATGCTAGGGTATAGGATGCTAGGGTATATGATGCTAGTGTATAGGATGCTAGTTATATGATGCTAGGGTATACGATGCTAGGGTATAGGATGCTAGGGTGTATGATGCTAGGGTATATGATGCTAGTATAGGATGCTAGGGTATACGATGCTAGGGTATAGGAGGCTAGGGTGTATGATGCTAGGTTAAAGGATGCTTGGGTATGTGATGCTAGGGTATAGGATGCTAGTGTATATGATGCTAGGGTATATGATGCTAGGGTATATGATGCTAGGGTATAGTATATGATGCTAGGGTATAGAATGCTATGGTATATGATGCTGATGCTAGGGTAAAAGATGCTAGGGTATGTGATGCTAGGGTATGTGATGCTATGGTATATGATGCTAGGGTATAGGATGCTAGGGTATTTGATGCTAGGGTATAGGATGCTAGGGTATATGATGCTAGGGTATATGATGCTAGGGTATAGGATGCTAGGGTATATGATGCTAGGGTATATGATGCTAGGGTATATGATGCTAAGTTGGCTAGGTGGTAGATGGAACATTTTAATCTGTGGGAAAACCAATTGAGGGATTGTTCAAATCTTTAAAGTGAATCAGGCAGCAAAACTACAGAGGATCCCTCTGGAAGCTCCCACTCAAGAATATATGAAACAGTTATTACATCTACTGAACTAAAATCACAGTTTACCTTTTTATTATGTGAGTGAATGATAATAAAAATAGTGTGTTAAAGTAGAGTTATATACCATAGGTTATAAGACCAGTTCACTGGTTCATCCAATCATACTCTCACCCTGGCACCTAGTGGCCTCTGGCATTCTTATGATATAGACCAAGGAGATATTCCATAATGTAAGTTAACATTTTACTATACAGTACCTATCAACTAGCTTCTTCAGTCAGTGCTAGCTTCTGCTGCAGACAGGAAACACATTTTAAGTGATAACTAAGTAAGTAATTAAGTAAGTAAGTAAACTTTATTTAAAACGCACCCTTCACAGACAAGGGTCACAAAGTGCTTTACAGTAAAAAACAAATGAAATACTAAGCCATATTGCTAGTTAACAGCTTGTCTAAAACAACGTGTCTTCAGGTGTTTTTAAAAGTTTCCACAGAATCCAAAGCTCTCAAAGCCAAAAGGAGAGAGTCCCACAGAAAAGGCTCGATCACCTCTGGTTTTAAAACGGGTTCTGGGGACAGTTTAAAGGCCTGAAGACCTCAGAGGGAGACCAGGAGTGTGGGCGTGTGATAGATCCTGGATGTAAGAGGGAGCTCGACCATGCAAGGCTCTATAAGATAAGTAGTGATTACAATGTTAAAATGCACTCTTAAACCTACTGGAAGCCAATGAAGAGCCTGGAGCCCCAGAGTGATGTGGATCTCCTGCTGCTGCATTCTGTACAACGTGCAGTTTGTCCACGGATGATTTGTTTAAACAAGTGTACAGAACAATACAATAATCCGAACTAAATATTTATTAAATGTATTTGCCCAAGTTGAAGAAGGCGTTGTAAATTCGCAAGTGGAGATCCGTAAATTCGTAGATACGCAAGTGGAGGTCCGTAAATTCGTAGATACGCAAGTGGAGGTCCGTAAATTCGTAGATACGCAAGTGGAGGTCCTGTAAATCGAGATACGCAACTGGAGATCCGTAAATTCGTAAGTTCACATTCACTCATCCCAAACACTGCTGTGTGGCATACCTTAGGCGGGGTTTGAACCCGCGTCTCCTGGTTGGAGGTCGTCGTCCTTCCCACTGGACCATCTGCTGCTGATCAACACACAGAGACTTCACCTTCCTCCACCTGCAGAGAAACACCGTTTACAGTTAGTCTCGTCCTTCTGTCAAATCCTCTTAAGAAATATCCTGAGAAATAAACAATAACTAAGGTGAATATATTGTAAAACATGTATTTATCTGTTAAAGAACCCGAAACCTGCCGTGAAGCCAACAGACGTGGACCAACTCTGTGACTTTGAACCTAAATTAACCGTCCTGCTGTCTTCGGGTATAATTTGACCCTTTTTCAAAATGTTTCTATGTCAGAAATTTGGATTTCTTTCAACCAAAGTGTCAAAATATAACATGGTTCCATAAAACCTTTACTCTTCACAAGTCAAATAAATGCAATTTGAAGACGAAAGACAAGAGCTCTTTCAGACATTTGATGATATATGCATTATGCACAGTATTAAAGACTGACATGTAGTTATTTACACTGTGTTCCGCAGTTATCTAATGCTAGGGTATATTTGATGCTAGGGTACATGATGCGAGGGTGTAGGATGCTAGGGTATACGATGCTAGTGTATGTGATGCTAGTTTATATGATGCTAGGGTATGGGATGCTAGGGGAAAAGATGCTAGGGTATGTGATGCAATGGTATGTGATGCTAGGGTATGTGATGCAAGTGTATGTGATGCTAGGGTATAGGATGCTAGTGTAGATTATGCTAGGGTATACTATTCTAGTGTAGATAATGCTAAGGTATGGTATATGATGCTAGGGTATATGATGCTAGGGTATATGATGCTAGGGTATAGGATGCTAGGGTATAGGATGCTAGGGTATATGATGCTAGTGTATATGTTACGGGTATAGGCTCAAAAGCACAGCTCACGGTGAACACTTTTATTGACAAAGGGCAAAAGAGGGAGCGGGGACGCGGACATCGGATCGCTGAAGCGGAGGACCGGAGGACAGGTGAGGATACGGGAACTGAAAGGTGCAGGAAAACAATGAGCCCTCGGTGCAGCCAGCTGGACACAACCAGGAAGAGCAGAGAAGAGGAATGGATGCTGGAAAACGGCAAAGAGGAGATGCTGGCACGAGGAGGCGGATGAGAAGGGGGGCGCCGGGGAGAGGGTCCGGGGTAGAAGTCCAGCTGACCATTTATCCAGCGGTTTCACAAGGCGTGAAGGTGGGAGTAGGACCGGGGGTTGATATACGGAGTCTGTTTTAGATTGCCGGCAGGTGTGATTGGCGGACGGGTGATGATGAGGGACCCAGCCGGCTTTGGACAGAAAAGGAAAAAAAGAGAAACAAAAACAGGGAGCCCCAGGCGGACCGCCCTTGTCCGGGTGTGCCGTGTAGAAGTCCCAGCAGCAGATTTATCCAGGATCTGGCTGGTTGGGACCCAGGAGGCGTCCCTCCCGGACGAGAAAACCCGGACCTCGAAGTTATGTCTGGCCTGTTTCACCAAGGGAAACACTGAAGAGTGTTAGCCCCACTTATTGATGGTGGCCTTCAATAAATCATGGGGGAGGAGGAGGAGTTGCCACAGGGATGGAGAAGGAGCCGTTGGACACTGGCTTGATCCGGGACACATGGAACACGGGGTGGATCTTCAGGTGAAGAAAAGCTTGAGCTTCACCGTAGAAAAGGGTTCAGGACCGTCTCCACCTCATACCTGTGTAATGACAATAAAGTTGAATCTAATCTAATCTAATCTAGGGTATTGGATGCCAGGGTATATGATGCTAGTGTATATGATGCTAGGGTAAATGATGCTAGTGTATATGATGCTATTGTATATTATGCTAGGGTATAGGATGCTAGGGTATGGATTATGCTAGGGTATATGATGCTAGGGTATAGAATGCTAGGGTATAGGATGCTAGGGTATATGATGCTAGGGTATAATCTAGGGGATGCTAGGGTATGATGCTAGTGTAGGATGCTAGGGTATATGATGCTAGGGTATAGGATGCTAGGGTATATGATGCTAGGGTATAGGATGCTAGGGTATATGATGCTAGGGTATAGGATGCTAGGTATAGGATGCTAGGGTATATGATGCTAGGGTATACAATGCTAGGGTATAGGATGCTAGGGTATATGATGCTAGGTTATAGGATGCTAGGGTATGTGATGCTAGGGTATAGGATGCTAGTGTATATGATGCTAAGGTATAAGATGCTAGGGTATATGATGCTAGGGTATAGGATGCTAGGGTATAGGATGCTATGGTATATGATGCTAGGGTATAGGATGCTAGGGTATGTGATGCTAGGGTATGTGATGCTAGGGTATATGATGCTAGGGTATAGGATGCTAGGGTATTTGATGCTAGGGTATAGGATGCTAGGGTATATGATGCTAGGGTATATGATGCTAGGGTATATGATGCTAGGGTATATGATGCTAGGGTATAGGATGCTAGGGTATATGATGCTAAGTTGGCTAGGTGGTAGATGGAACATTTTAATCTGTGGGAAAACCAATTGAGGGATTGTTCAAATCTTTAAAGTGAATCAGGCAGCAAAACTACAGAGGATCCCTCTGGAAGCTCCCACTCAAGAATATATGAAACAGTTATTACATCTACTGAACTAAAATCACAGTTTACCTTTTTATTATGTGAGTGAATGATAATAAAAATAGTGTGTTAAAGTAGAGTTATATACCATAGGTTATAAGACCAGTTCACTGGTTCATCCAATCATACTCTCACCCTGGCACCTAGTGGCCTCTGGCATTCTTATGATATAGACCAAGGAGATATTCCATAATGTAAGTTAACATTTTACTATACAGTACCTATCAACTAGCTTCTTCAGTCAGTGCTAGCTTCTGCTGCAGACAGGAAACACATTTTAAGTGATAACTAAGTAAGTAATTAAGTAAGTAAGTAAACTTTATTTAAAACGCACCCTTCACAGACAAGGGTCACAAAGTGCTTTACAGTAAAAACAAATGAAATACTAAGCCATATTGCTAGTTAACAGCTTGTCTAAAACGACGTGTCTTCAGGTGTTTTTAAAAGTTTCCACAGAATCCAAAGCTCTCAAAGCCAAAAGGAGAGAGTCCCACAGAAAAGGCTCGATCACCTCTGGTTTTAAAACGGGTTCTGGGGACAGTTTAAAGGCCTGAAGACCTCAGAGGGAGACCAGGAGTGTGGGCGTGTGATAGATCCTGGATGTAAGAGGGAGCTCGACCATGCAAGGCTCTATAAGATAAGTAGTGATTACAATGTTAAAATGCACTCTTAAACCTACTGGAAGCCAATGAAGAGCCTGGAGCCCCAGAGTGATGTGGATCTCCTGCTGCTGCATTCTGTACAACGTGCAGTTTGTCCACGGATGATTTGTTTAAACAAGTGTACAGAACAATACAATAATCCGAACTAAATATTTATTAAATGTATTTGCCCAAGTTGAAGAAGGCGTTGTAAATTCGCAAGTGGAGATCCGTAAATTCGTAGATACGCAAGTGGAGGTCCCGATACGCAAGTGGAGGTCCGTAAATTCGTAGATACGCAAGTGGAGGTCCGTAAATTCGTAGAATACGCTAACTGGAGATCCGTAAATTCGTAAGTTCACATTCACTCATCCCAAACACTGCTGTGTGGCATACCTTAGGCGGGGTTTGAACCCGCGTCTCCTGGTTGGAGGTCGTCGTCCTTCCCACTGGACCATCTGCTGCTGATCAACACACAGAGACTTCACCTTCCTCCACCTGCAGAGAAACACCGTTTACAGTTAGTCTCGTCCTTCTGTCAAATCCTCTTAAGAAATATCCTGAGAAATAAACAATAACTAAGGTGAATATATTGTAAAACATGTATTTATCTGTTAAAGAACCCGAAACCTGCCGTGAAGCCAACAGACGTGGACCAACTCTGTGACTTTGAACCTAAATTAACCGTCCTGCTGTCTTCGGGTATAATTTGACCCTTTTTCAAAATGTTTCTATGTCAGAAATTTGGATTTCTTTCAACCAAAGTGACAAAATATAACATGGTTCCATAAAACCTTTACTCTTCACAAGTCAAATAAATGCAATTTGAAGATGAAAGACAAGAGCTCTTTCAGACATTTGATGATATATGCATTATGCACAGTATTAAAGACTGACATGTAGTTATTTACACTGTGTTACGCCATTATCTAATGCTAGGGTGTATGATGCTAGTGTATGTGATGCTAGTGTATATGATGCTAGGGTATATGATGCTAGGGTACATGATGCTAGGGTGTAGGATGCTAGGGTATAGAATGCTAGGGTATATGATGCTAGTGTATATGATGCTAGGGTAAAAGATGCTAGGGTATGTGATGCTAGGGTATGTGATGCTATGGTATATGATGCTAGTGTATATGATGCTAGGGTATATAATGCTAGGGTATAGAATGCTAGGGTATATGATGCTAAGGTATATGATGCTAAGGTATATGATGCTAGGGTATATGATGCTAAGGTATATGATGCTAGGGTATAGAATGCTAGGGTATATGATGCTAAGGTATATGATGCTAGGGTATAGGATGCTAGGGAATATGATGCTAAGGTATATGATGTTAGTGTATATGATGCTAGGGATGCTAGGGTATATGATGCTAGGGTATATGATGCTAGTGTATATGATGCTAGGGATGCTAGGGTATATGATGCTATGGTATATGATACTAGGGTATGTGATGCTAGGGTTTATGATGCTAAGGTATATGATGCTAGGGTATAGGATGCTAGGGTATATGATGCTAAGGTATAGGATGCTAGGGTATATGATGCTAGTGTATATGATGCTATGGTATATGATGCTAGTGTATATGGTGCTAGGGGAAAAGATGCTGGAAAAAGATGCTAGGGTATATGATGCTAGGGTATAGGATAATAGGGTATATGATGCTAAGGTATATGATGCTAAGGTATAGGATGCTAGGGTATATGATGCTAAGTTGGCTAGGTGGTAGTTGGAACATTTGAATTTGTGGGAAAACCAATTGAGGGATTGTTGAAATCTTTAAAGTGAATCAGGCATCAAAACTACAGAGGATCCCTCTGGAAGCTCCCAATCAAGAATATATGAAATTTAATTTTAATCTGTTTATTGATCCCCAATGGGGAAATTACAATTTACACTCTGTGTCCACACTTTGTTAGTTATCACACATAGTTCTGAACTACACACACACATATGCTCAGGAAATACACATGCACTAATAGAAAGATGTCAGAGTGAGTGGGCTGCCAGCAGAACCAGCGCCCTGAGCGGTTGGGGGGGGGTGTACGGTGCCTTGCTCAAGAGCACCTGGCAGTGCCCAGGAGGATAAGTGGCATCTCTCCAGCCACCAATACACACTCCTTACTTTTTGGTCCATAAGGGGACTTGAACCAGTGACCCTCTGGTTCCCAAGCCAACTCCCTACAGACTGAGCTACTTCCAAACAGTTATTACATCTACTGAACTAAAATCACAGTTTACCTTTTTATTATGTGAGTGAATGATAATAAAAATAGTGTGTTAAAGTAGAGTTATATACCATAGGTTATAAGACCAGTTCACTGGTTCATCCAATCATACTCTCACCCTGGCACCTAGTGGCCTCTGGCATTCTTATGATATAGACCAAGGAGATATTCCATAATGTAAGTTAACATTTTACTATATTAATAATGTTCTTTTTTATATTAATAATGTTCTTTTTTCTGCTGTTCTTTGTCAGATTTACATGAATGTATCGTTACGTTATTTGATTTTGTTCCTGTTCATTTTCATGGGTTATATTGATAACTGATTCCATCAAGAAGAAGTTATCTATTCATTCATTTCATTTCTTCATTTACCAGTTCACCTCCTGGGCACTGCCAAGGTGCTCTTGAGCAAGGCACCGAACCCCCAACTGCTCGGGGCGCCTTTCCATTGGCAGGGCCCCCCCCCACACACACACACACACACACACACACACACACACACACACACACACACATACTCTGACATCAATCCAACATACTCTGACCAATCCATTAGTGCATGTATAGGACCTGAGCATGTGAGTGTAGTTCAGGTCTGTGTGTAGTTTGTAGAGTGTAAATTGTATATATATATTTATATACTGTATGTGTATATATATATATTTATATACTGTATGTGTATATATATATATATATTTATATACTGTATGTGTATATATTTATGTGTGTATATATATGTGTGTATATATATATATATATATATATATATATATATATATATATATATATATATATACAATTTAAAGAAGTAATTTAACACATAAACAGCAAAACAAATAAACAAATAAATAAATAAAGTAAAAGGGTCGAGAACAATATAAAATACACAAACAGGTACTTTTGCTTCTAAATAAAGTAAACGATGAAATGATGACGTGAAGAGCTGCAACATCTTGACCCCACCCATCTTTCGTGGCGTATCCAATCACGTGCCGGCATCGGGGTGAGCTGGCCTTAAACCCCGGAAGCCGGAAGTGTTTACAACAGGAAGCTAGGCTAACCAGCAGGCTCTGTCGAACTGTAGAAGCAGCAGTGTGTTTAAAGCTCAGCAGGACGGCAGCGCGCGCAGCTTCTCGTGAGTGTTTGCGGGATTTATTTCAGGTGAGTCTCACCTGCCGACCCACCGTCAGTGTTAGTTTATTAGCAGCTGCTAACTTAACTTCTGCTTAAAACTACGCGGGGGAGTCGCGTTAGCATGCTAAGCTAACGCTAGTTCGCGTCCTGGCGAGATAACTTGTGTTTTCTGCCTAATTCCAGAGAAAAGACATCCTCAGGATATCTCTGTTCAGTTTATACAGTCAAATACCTCCGGTGTCAGCACATATACGGACCCTACATGTTAGTCATGGAACTGTAGTTCATTTTAAACACGTTTTTGGTTGATTAGAGGCTGTTTACCAGCAGCGTTATGGACAGAAAGAAGTGAATATTTGGCATGTTGTCTCTACTCTGTGTACAGTTGTACAAATAGTAGAAATATCAGAGTAGAAATAAAAATAAGAAATATAAGGAGTGTGGATATGTACGTACGTATTTACATAGTTAAAGGAATGTTATTATTATACATTATTTACATATTGTTTATCCTGATGTGTTAGCAACAAAATGGGATGAAGTGGTGAGAGAAAAGTATTTGAGCTTATATACATCTCATACATTGTATGCATTGAGTATACATCTCAGTTATCTCAGTGTAATAACGACAAAATGCCAAATATTCACTTCTTTCTGTCCAATTAAATTCCTTAATTATGCAAATTGAGATAAACTACTAATGTGTAGGTCTGTTTAGATCCTGAACAGACTCAGTAGCTCTCCTTTTGACACAATGACTCAACCGTCTGATTAGCTCACATTAAAGTGAAGTTATTTATTGATTTTACTGATTGTCATTTGCACAACAGTTGCAGAAAATCAGTGTTTGGCCGAGCCAAGAAAGGAGAAACTGATTACAAGTCTTTAACACAGCATCCCCCCCCCAGTGTACTGCAGGCCTTGCGGCCCACTGGGCCTTAAGGCTCCTGCACACCGCCTGCTGAACATATTACTAAATAAGGGGTGGGGGAAATACTGGATTCTTAGATGCATCTCGAATCTGTCTAGAACGATTTGATGTTCGATGCAGATAAGTTAATAATCTATTAACTGTGTTGATATTATTAATAAAAGTATGCCGACATGTACAGATCAGAAAACAGAGAGACTGAAAGTGGACAACAACTTAGAGTTTAGACAAGAGGGCAGAAAAAACACACAAATGCCCAAAAGGACAAAAAAGTGTAGTACACACACACACACATGAGCTAGTAAGACATACATAACATAATTAGGAAAAGCACATAAAGGCTGTTGATGTACTTTATTACATGTGACCAACCTGTAACTGACATGGAGGATCACTGAGAGACAAGGTGACGTCCACAAGCATCTTGAAGGCTCAAGCATTATATCTCATGTGTTGTTATTATTACATCTGGCATAATCCTTCATTTGGGCCATTTACAAATTCATGTGTAATTTATTGTATAATACAGTTTGCTATCTCTGGTACATTTATCTATCTCTCTACATCTACCTCTGTACACATCTCTATTTCTGCTCTTATCTTTACATTTCCCCACTGTGGGACAAATAAAGGTTTCCTTATCTTATTGAAAGACTACTAGAGATGGTCCGATACCCATTCCTCTGCAAGGATCTGTACAAAACAAATCTAGTTTTCTTGAGTCTGTAGGACACGATTTGTAGGCCGGGGCCACGAGACTTCATTCATAATGGTTCCACACACATTTTGCTATTAGCAAATAAATGATGACAGGGACCGCATGCGTACCGCATCCCGCCCGGCCTCTAATCCTCCTCTCAGCGTCTCCTCGGGGTAGTTGGGGCTCGTACCGCCCGAGTGGGAGACGCCCGCCCTGCTGCTACAGCTCAGTGTTAGTTTTCACACCGTACAGCCAGTTTCTGGAGCCTGAGGTTTTTATATATTTACTCAAAGTGACGCTGGTGACAGTCTGTCTTAAGCATTCTCCTTTTTAAAGATGATTTTTTTCTTCCCTTTTTTGCAGTTGTGTACTGATATTTTCTGTCAGCTGACATAAAAAAAAGCTTGTCTATGTATCGCAACCGTTTGCGGGGTGGATAGATAGATGGATGGATAGATAGATAGATAGATAGATGGATAGATGGATAGATGGATGGATGGGATAGATGGATAGATAGATAGATGGATAGATGGATAGATGGATAGATGGATAGATAGATGGATGGATAGATAGATAGATAGATAGATAGATAGATGGATAGATGGATAGATGGATAGATGGATAGATAGATAGATAGGATAGATGGATGGATGGATAGATAGATGGATAGATGGATAGATGGATAGAGATGGATAGATAGATGGATAGATAGATGGATAGATGGATAGATGGATAGATGGATAGATGGATAGATAGATAGATAGATAGATAGATAGATGGATAGATATTGCGATGACAACCAGAAACGATATCTTGTGCAGCCCTGCATCAAACCCAAGGCCCGCCTAGTTGTGGGCCAAACCTTCAAGACCGGAAAAACTGCACTGACTGCAGTCTCAGACCGGTTCAGAGAGGTTCCACAATCCAGCTGTGGAACCGGTTGCTGTGAGGTCGGCAGTGTAGATATACAGCAGGTCTAAGGAGCCCCCCTGCCCCCTAAGGAGCCCCCCCTGCTGGAGATCGGATTTAAAGCCCCCCTGCTGGAGGTCGGATTTAAAGCAGGAGAGCCCCCCTGCACCCCCTTGTTTGCAGCACTTGGCCGAACAGGATGCGGTGTCCATTATTATTTACGGTCTTGATGTGACCCTCAGAAGTTTGAGGACGCCCAGATAGCTCAGCAGGTAGAGCGGGCGCCATTCGCCCGGGTTCGACTCCGACCTGCGGCCCTTTGCATCATGTCATCCCCCCCCCCCTTAATGTCTTCATCTGTCCTGTCAAATAAAGGCGTAAAACGATCTTAAAATAAGAGAAGTTGAGTTTTATAGACTCTGGTACTGCCGCTGCATGATAAATGTGTTTTTCTGGTCTTCGGGGTTCAGGAGTCAGGATGAGTCTGCAGTGGACGGCGGTGGCCACCTTCCTGTACGCTGAGGTCTTCTTCGTTCTGCTGCTCTGCATCCCCTTCATCTCCCCGAAAAGGTCAGTACTCGGACTAAAAAACATCCACAGGGCTCGTCCCATACGCCTTGGAGCCGGATCTTTCATTTGTTGCCATTCGATAGTATTGCAATTGTCTTTTTATTTAAGAAAAGTAGAATAATGCGCGTACTAGAGACGATATTTCATGAGACACCCCCACTATATAATAGTATATAATATGCACTATATAATAATAATCATAATACATTTAATATATCTCTTAGGCCTACATGGTGTACCTATAGTTACATTATCCCGCAGTAGCCGAGTTTACCCTTTATTTTATTTGTTTTTATCGAGAGTCAGAGCCGGGCAGCCCTAAGAATAGAATAAAAAGCTTTTATTGTCATTTCACACAAGAGTAGTACCTGGGCAGCGAGACTGGAGCAAAACACAGTGTCAACATATTATTATTATTATTATTATTATTATTTTATTGGAATAGCCTCCCATCTCCTTGGTGTAGCCCCAGGTGGGGCTGTGCTGGGCCCTGCTCTCGGGGCATCGAGTCAGCGGCTCCGTGACTACCCCCCCTATCTACGGCGTGTATAGTAGCCCCCGGCTGATGGATTTGAAAGCGTCTGTAAGCTGAGGAACTCGGAGCCGCTCTGTGTGAATGTGAGCAGATTAAAACCTCGAGCTCTGATTAACTCACACAGAACAGAGACTCCACTGATCCCAGAGACGCTGACATCACCCACAACCCCCCGCTGGACCCAGTCAACCAATCAGGAGCTCTGAAACTCTCAGGGATGCTCAAGACACACACACACACACACACAACACACACACACACACACACACACACACACACACACACACACACACACACACACACACACACAGACGCTCTACGCGGAGCCCCAAAGTTGATCATTTAAATATGTCATTGTCCCCAGTTTCTGTCCCCTGTTGTGTTTTAACTGTTAAAGGGCCAGTTCTCCTATTTTAAGAGAATTCCTCAGAGAATCATCTGTTTCCTGGAGAATCAGATTAGTGTGTGTGTGTGTTCTCTAGTTGTGTGTGTTATAGATGGTTCTAATGTGTGTGTGTGTTATAGATGGTTCTAATGTGTGTGTGTGTTATAGATGGTTCTAATGTGTGTGTGTGTGTGTGTGTGTGTTATAGATGGTTCTAATGTGTGTGTGTGTGTGTTACAGATGGTTCTAATGTGTGTGTGTGTGTGTGTTATAGATGGTTCTTGTGTGTGTGTATTCTAGATGGTTCTAATGTGTGTGTGTGTGTGTGTGTGTGTTATAGATGGTTCTAATGTGTGTGTGTGTGTGTGTGTGTGTTGTGTTGGTTCTAATGTGTGTGTGTGTGTATTCTAGTGTGTGTGTGTGTATGTGTGTGTTCTAGTGTGTGTGTGTGTGTGTGTGTTCTAGTGTGTGTATTCTAGTGTGTTCTAATGTGTGTGTGTGTGTGTGTGTGTGTGTGTGTGTGTTTTATCCTCCAGGTGGAACAACATCTTCAAGTGTGTGATCCTGTGTGTGTATTCTAGTGTCTCTAATGGTGTGTTGTGTATTCATGTGTGTGTGTGTGTGCCATGTTGTGTTTATTCTAGTGTGTTCTAATGTGTGTGTGTGTGTGTGTGTGTTTTATCCTCCAGGTGGAACAACATCTTCAAGTCTCGGATCCTCCAGTGTGTGTCTATGGTGTCATGGTGGCCATCGCCATCCTCGTCTTTCTTCTGTGTGTGTGTGTGTGTGTGTGTGTGTGTGTGTGTGTGTGTTTCCTCTGAACAACCTTTTCTTATTAGAGATGGACATCAGGGCTGCACGATGTCAGGAAAACATGTGACAACATTGTTACATATTGCAATAACAATATAACTTATAATTATTATAATTCATTTTTAAATAACCAAATATTCTTACCGGTATCGGCCTTATCGGTCGGGCTGTACTACACGCGATGTATCCTGCTACAAAACAGCCTGAAAGTCAGAGTACAGAGAGTTGTTGCCATGGAGATGATACACCGCCGTGTGTGTGTGTGTGTGTGTCTCTGTGTGTGTCTCTGTGTGTCTCTGTGTGTGTGTAGATGCTTTCCGTGAGGTGAGGAAGTACAGCGTGACGGAGAAGGTGGATCTGACCAACAACCCCGTCGCCATCGAACACATCCACATGAAACTGTTCAGAGCTCAGAGGAACGAGTACATCGCCGGCTTCGCCCTGCTGCTCTGCCTGTGAGACACACACACACACACACACAGACACACACAGGCAAATACACACACATACACACACACACACACACACACACACACACACACACACACACACACACACACACACACACATACACACACACACAGAGGCAAATATACACACATACACACAAACACACAGAGGCAAAGACATACACACACACACACACACATACAGGCAAAGACACACACACACACACACACACACATACACACACACACACACAGAGGCAAATACACACACATACACACAAACACACAGAGGCAAAGACACACACACACACACACACACACACATACAGGCAAAGACACACACACACACACACACACACATACAGGCAAAGACACACACACACACACACACAAATACACACAAACACACAGAGGCAAAGACATACACACACACACACACACACACACACACACACACAGGCAAAGACACACACACTCTGGGACTGACATACACTAAGACACACACACACTGAGACACACACACACACACATACAGGCAAAAAGACACACACACACACACACACATACAGGCAAAGACACACACACACACACACAAACACACAGAGGCAAATACACACATACACACACACACACACACACACACACACACACACACAGGCAAAGACACACACACACTGACATACACACACACACACACTGAGAC
>CM049377.1:30795156-30810156 GCA_026937815.1 Etheostoma perlongum | reverse complement strand
AAACCCAAATATCTGTAGTCACGGCAACGCTGACATAGACAGGTGTGAATACCAAACACTCTCTCTCTGTCACACACACAGACACACACAGAGACAAAGAGAGAGAAACACAGACACAAGAAAACTTGAGATCATGTTAATAAGTGACGAAAGAAGTGTGTGTGTGTGTGTGTGTGTGTGTGTGTGTGTGTGTGTGTGTGTGTGTGTGTGTGTGTGTGTGTGTGTGTGTGTGTGTGTGTGTGTGTGTGTGTGTGTGTGTGTGTGTGTGTGTGTGTGTGTGTGTGTGTGTGTGTGTGTGTGTGTGTGTGTGTGTGTGTGTGTGTGTGTGTGTGTGTGTGTGTGTGTGTGTGTGTGTGTGTGTGTGTGTGTGTGTACCTGCCTGCCAGCCAATCAGAGAGCAGGGCCTTGTGTAGCTGCAGCAGCTGTCACTCCGAGGTCAGGAGGCGTTTGGTATGAACACCTGTCGCTCTCTGTGTGGGCGGATTCTAGCGTCCCAGCAGTCTGAGCAGTCTTCACGTGTATTCCTCGTGTTCGCTAAGAGATGAGAGAGTTTAATTATTCGTCCCGAGGGTTCAGCGCTGTGCAGCTGTAGTCAGATATTAAGAAGAGAAGAAGAGATTTATTGCCAAGTAAAGGGCACTTTCACTCGATTCGGGGGCAACATCTTTCCGGGTCATGGCATTGCGGGTCAGAGGCACATGGGCTTTTTTTTGGGGGGGTGTCAGTAGATCAGTCGTAAGGGGGGTTGGGTCGGGAACCGGCGGGTCGCAGGTTCAAGTCCTCCGTAGGGACCAAAGTACAGAGGGGGCTCATGGCACCTGTTCAGAAGTTGCAGCCCCACTCATCGTGTGTGTGTGTGTGTGTGTGTGTGTGTGTGTGTGTGTGTGTGTGTGTGTGTGTGTGTGTGTGTGTGTGTGCGCACGTGCCTTTTGACAAAATGAAAACTCAATTTCATTTTGTCAAAACCTTTCCCCTTATGACCTCATAAGGGGAAAGGTTACCTCGCCTTTCTCTGCTTTGCCAGCCCAGAGAATTTCGCCCCCCATGAGAGAGAGACAGCATGGCTTTCTAAACATGCAAAGTGGCACTTGGTCAAGACCACACCCCCCCCCTTCAGATACAGTATTAGGGGACCACTAAGGTCTATATAAAGAGACTTCAGATACAGTATTAGGGGACCACTAAGGTCTATATAAAGAGACTTCAGATACAGTATTAGGGACCACTAAGGTCTATATAAAGAGACTTCAGATACAGTATTAGGGGACCACTAAGGTCTATATAAAGAGACTTCAGATACAGTATTAGGGGACCACTAAGGTCTATATAAAAGAGACTTCAGATACAGTATTAGGGACCACTAAGGTCTACATAAAGAGACTTCAGATACAGTATTAGGGACCACTAAGGTCTATATAAAGAGACTTCAGATCCAGTATTAGGGACCACTAAGGTCTATATAAGAGACTTCAGATACAGTATTAGGGACCACTAAGGTCTACATAAAGAGACTTCAGATACAGTATTAGGGACCACTAAGGTCTATATAAAGAGACTTCAGATACAGTATTAGGGACCACTAAGGTCTATATAAAGAGACTTCAGATACAGTATTAGGGACCACTAAGGTCTATATAAAAGAGACTTCAGATACAGTATTAGGGACCACTAAGGTCTATATAAAAGAGACTTCAGATACAGTATTAGGGACCACTAAGGTCTATATAAAAGAGACTTCAGATACAGTATTAGGGACCACTAAGGTCTATATAAAAGAGACTTCAGATACAGTATTAGGGACCACTAAGGTCTATATAAAAGAGACTTCAGATCCAGTATTAGGGGACCACTAAGGTCTATATAAAAGAGACTTCAGATACAGTATTAGGGACCACTAAGGTCTATATAAAGAGACTTCAGATACAGTATTAGGGACCACTAAGGTCTATATAAAGAGACTTCAGATACAGTATTAGGGGACCACTAAGGTCTATATAAAGAGACTTCAGATCCAGTATTAGGGACCACTAAGGTCTATATAAAGAGACTTCAGATACAGTATTAGGGGACCACTAAGGTCTGGATAGAGACGAGTGAAATGTCAACTCTGTCTGTTTCTTCTTCTCTGTTTTATAGAAACTCCGTGATGCCGGCGTGGAGGTGCCGGAGGCCGGGAAGAAGGGAGCAGGACCGCTGGAGGAGAACAAGACCCTGAAGGAGGAGGCGAAGACCCTGAAGGAGGAGCTGGACGCCACCAAGAAAGGTGAAGGCTGCGTTCACTTACACTGCGGAAACACAGCCTCTCCATTCATTGTGAATGGGGGCGATGCCTTCAGGCTGCAGCTGCCACAGCGCAGCCGCATGCTTTATGAAAACAGATGTCAGATTTAGAGTGTGTATACACACACACACAGAGAGACACACACACACGCTTACACAGAGAGAGACACACAGACAGACACACACAGAAAGAGACACATGCACACACAGAGAGAGACACACGCACACAGACCGAGAGACACACACACATGCTTACACAAAGAGAGAAGCACACACAGAAGGACACACACACACACACATTCGCACACAGAGAGAGACACACACACACAGAGAGAGACACACACACACAGAGAGACACACACACACAGAGAGACACACACATGCACACACACAGAGAGAGACACACATGCACACACACAGAGAGAGACACACACACACACAGAGAGACACACACAAAAATAACTAGTTTGTACAGTATACATTGATGTAGAAGAAGAAAAGAGAGAGTTTGATATTTCCGAGCGCACTTGAAGGCAGCTTCATTTCTGGGAGAAAGACGGAGGGACACACCGCGGGCGAAAGGCCGATTTATGACGATCGTGTGTCCGAGCAGTCTGGTGTGGATCGCGGTCTGTCTCTCCGTCTGTCTCTCTGTCTGTCCCTCCGTCTGTCCCTCCGTCTGTCCCTCCGTCTGTCCCTCCGTCTGTCTCAAGGGAAATGAAGCTGCCTTCAGGAGCGCTCGGAAATATCAAACTCTTTATATCGATGTATATTTTACAAACTGGTTATATGTTTGACGTTGTCCGACAAATGTAGTGTAGTACAAATATAAAAGTAGCAGAACATAGAAATACTCAGTCAAAGTACCTTAAAGTTGTACTGGAGTACTTGGTTACTATGGTTACGTTCCGTTTTGCAGCTCTGCAGAAGTCGGACAGCGACGTCCGTGCGATGAAGAAACAGGCGGAGAACCTGACGGTGGAGTACGACAGACTGCTGGAAGAGCACAGCAAACTGCTGGTAACACACACACACACACACACACACACAGACACACACACACACACACACACAGACACACACACACAGACACACACACACACACACACAGACACACACACACACAGACACATGCAGAGACACACACACACACACACAGACACATACAGACACACACAGAGAGACACACAGTCAGAGACACACATAGACACACACGCAGAGACACAGACACGCAACACATAGACACACGCACACATAGTCAGACACACACGCACACACAGACACACAGACACACACACAGAGATGCACACACACACACAGACATAGACACACACACACATACAGAGTCAGAGACACACACAATCGCAGACACACACACAGAGATGCACACACACAAAGAAACACTCACCAAGACACCCAGACAGACGCAGGAAGTGCTCGCTGTGTGTTACCGTTTGTGTGTTACGTTTGTGTGTTACCGTTTGTGTGTTTTCTGTCTGCAGGCGACCAGCGACAAGAAGTCGGACTGAACCCGGGAGACGGTGTCCAGCTCCTCGTCTTGCACGTCCTCTCTGAACAACCCGGCGTCTCCGGGCTGCTGTTGGTTCATTACACGTGGTTTACAACATGTCTGACTGTCGGAGCTTCATCAGAACAAGAAAAGACACAAAAAAACAAAAACAAAGATTGTCTGCTGTGTGTGAAACTTGGTTTCTTTCTTTCTTTCTGACGAGGTGTTTTTTTGTTTTTAGCTGATTTACCGAGGAATCGGTAATCATCAGATCTGAACTCGAGTCCTGTTTCCTGCACGATTCCAAAAATATAAAGGACCAATGTCTCTATTAAAGCACTCATATTCTGCTCATCTTCAGCTTCATCGTTGTATTTTGAGGTTGGACCAGAACGGGTTTCCATGGTTACATTTTTACAACACCATATGTTTGTTGTACTGCACATTGCTGCAGCTCCTCTTTTCACCTTGTGTGTTGAGCTCTGTTTTAGCTTAGTTGGGAGTCGCACATGCTCAGTACCTAGGTAAGGACTACTAGCCAGTCAGGAGCAGAGTATGAGGGCCCTGACAGTACCTAGGTAAGGACTACTAGCCAGTCAGGAGCAGAGTATGAGGGCCCTGACAGTACCTAGGTAAGGACTACTAGCCAGTCAGGAGCAGAGTATGAGGGTCCTGACAGTACCTAGGTAAGGACTACTAGCCAGTCAGGAGCAGAGTATGAGGGCCCTGACAGTACCTAGGTAAGGACTACTAGCCAGTCAGAAGCAGAGTATGAGGGCCCTGACAGTACCTAGGTAAGGACTACTAGCCAGTCAGAAGCAGAGTATGAGGGCCCTGACAGTACCTAGGTAAGGACTACTAGCCAGTCAGGAGCAGAGTATGAGGGTCCTGACAGTACCTAGGTAAGGACTACTAGCCAGTCAGGAGCAGAGTATGAGGGCCCTGACAGTACCTAGGTAAGGACTACTAGCCAGTCAGGAGCAGAGTATGAGGGTCCTGACAGTACCTAGGTAAGGACTACTAGCCAGTCAGGAGCAGAGTATGAGGGCGTGCTATGCTAGCAGCTAGGTGAGCAGTATAAAGGCTGGACTACAACAGAGCGGTTGGGAGCGGTGTTTTGTGTTGATAATGGTATGTCCCGAAGGGTGCGGGGGGGCTTTGGGCTTTTCCACTTTGTAAACCTATAACGTGCACAACACACACACACACACACACACACACACACACACACACACACACACACACACACACACACACACACACACACACACACACATATCTATCTACACGCACATTACATTATTATTATTAATAATACAACAGAAACCTCAAGAAACAAGAAAACAAACAACTTTTGTCCCTTTTAAGCTTCCGTATTTTTATTTTTTGTTTTCGGAGGTTTAAAAAAAAAAAAAAAACTTTGGCAAAAAAAATCAAAAACTTTCTAAAATCATCTAAAAATAATAATAATGAATTAATAATCAGAGCTGATTTCATTAGGATGCGAGAGAAACCCCCTCTGATCTTTTTGGGACAGGCGGGAGGTTTTTGGGGGGAACGTGTCGGACAGAATCCGTCATCCAGACCTGGAGCGGGTCCAACCCGTGGCCCGCGGGCCCAAATCGGCCCCTCGGGGACCGGATTCCGGTCCGAGAATCGCTGCTCTGACCTTTGATGTCTGACTTACTTATAGTTACTATATATATATATATATATATATATATATATATATATATATATATATGTATGTACATTGATTGATTGATTTTGCACGCCAGTCCTGCAGCTCGGCTGGTTTCCTGTTTCCTGTTTCGGAGACGGATTCTGTCCCAACAATGATTTTTTTTTTTTGGCAGAAGAGCACGAAGACAAAAGGACGAACAACATCAGGACGTTGTTTCCCAACTGGTTGTTTTACTGTCTTTTCTTTTCTCTTTAATCAGACATTTTAATTTATCCCCCTCTCCGACCCAAATCACAGTAATGAAGCAACTTTACTTTCAAAATAAAAGTCTAAAATGTCAGTTTGGGTTAACGTTTCTATAAAATCTGCCTCGGGTTAGTTGTATTAGTGTAATATCATCACGAGTGGCACCTTCCCCTCAAACAGCACCTGACCGCTAATTAAATCCACCTGGCGGTGATGTCACTAGAACCGGCCAATCAACATCAAGGGCCATTCTTTCAAAAAGACATGAAACATTAAAGGTCCCATGGTCAAAAATCTGTGTTTTAATTCCCTTTAACGGCCGTTTCAGACACGTATGTGTAACTTTTTATTAGTATCATGACTTGGATGTTGACGTCCGAGCCAGAAACTTGTGTTAGATAACGCGGCGATGTGATTGGCTGGTCTGGTCCTTCTATTCGCCAGCGGACGCTCTGATTGGCCGGGAGACCAGACGAGATTTTTAAACTGAAACCATATTCAGTTCTGGTCTGATTTCATTCTCTCTTCATTTTAATGTTGTTTTTATATTTTGAATTAAATCAAATTCAGCTTTTATTTTGTAGCTTTTGGAGACTGAACGGCCGACTGAGCTGATTGGCTGCAGGGACGCTCCATATATGGTCATGTCTCATATTAATTAACTCGTTTACACCAAATCTGCGGACACAGAATTTTCTGCAGATTTTTGTTTAACAAAAACAAAAAAAAAATACAAACTCAGAATATTAACACATCTCCAGACAGAACCAAAGAATTAATATAATAATGATGATTATTATCTTTTTCTCAAAATCCTCATAATTTCTGTCCATTTCCTCAAAATTATCAACTTTCTCATTAAAACATCACTGTCATTCCTCGTCATGGAGAATATACGAAAATCACATTTTTTTGTTCTTATTGCTATGAAATAACATTAATAATTATAATAATTACAACAATACTAAGTATTATTAAATCAATATAAAATAATATATAATATAATTATATTATATTATATAATTAAAGGTGAGTCTGAGCCGTGGGGGGGGGGTCTGGGGACAAAACTGTAATATTCAATAAAACACACAAATAAAAAATAAATCCTCTAAATCTAAAACTCTTCAAACACTTCAGCACTTTGAAAAATCAGAAATCCCAAAATGTAAAAGAAAACATGAAAATTCCCTTTCGTGGTGCGTTCAGGGACACACGTACAGTAGACGTAGCCCCAACATCACTGCATGGCAGCAAACCCGCCAAAATAAAAGCCCCGCCATGTTCACGTTAGCAGTTTAAAAGCCCCACGGCACCAACGGATGGCGATAAAATACTTTTTAGACTAATTATGAATGCATAGTCCCCGAAAAGATATATAAGGAAAGATGTTGCATTCAATACAGGTCCAGTGTGTGGGAATTTCTCATGTCTAGCTTTGAGATCAAAGTGCCATTTTTTAATTTACAGCATAACGTTTGGGTGTCAGATTTTCAGATCTTCATATTTTCTTTGGTGCTGGAGAACTTTTAAAAAGCTGCAACGTGAAAACAGGACGAGGATCCTTCCCAGAATCCTCTCCTGCTGGCGTTGCGACGCCTCTGCCGACGAGTAATTTGCATAAAAAGCTAAAATACGTAAACTTTGGGAGTGTGACGGCGTCGGCGTGAACAATCAGCCGGAGAGATCCTATAATATAGGTAATGCACAAAGATATTCAATATATATCATCTGTCATTCTGTATGTATCACCAAAATAAAAGCCTCCACAAAATAAATCTCTGAATCATTTTACAATATGTAAAACAAACATGATTTCTAATTATATATATTTATATATTTTTAAAAGTGCTAGCGACATTATTTCACAACAATGTGCAAATGTACTGTATTTTTTTTAAATATATTTTACATTCTGATCATTTTCCTGTGACAGGTGGATGGTGAGTGGTTGCTAGGCGACAGAGTTGTAGAAACCCCCCCCCGGCTCTGTAATTGGCTCTTTCAACCGTACGGGCTCAAGAGTTAAGACAACGACGTTAAGGCAACGCTTGGCGTCAGGCTGAGTCCTCCGGCTCTCATCTCTCCAACTTCTTCTTTTTCCCCAACATGCACAGCAATAACAGCCCTATACTTTCAGTTTTTCAGAGTTAACGAGATGCAATTGAATGCACCATTATTATTTTTTTAGATAATTTTTTTCGGGCATTTTAGGCCTTTATTTCCACAGGACAGATTAAGTAAGACGTGAAAGTGCAGAGAGAGAGGGAATGACATGCAGCGAAGGGCCGCAGGTTCGGACAGTGAATGCACCATTAGTTAACGAGGTGAACCTGAAAGCAGCACGGCGTCCCGTCGGAGGCCACGGTCTCCACCGCCTCACGGGGAAAGCAAGAGGACCTTCCAGTTTTGCTGTTTCAGTGGCCATGATGTCTGGAAAAGCTAAACGCTAAGCTAATGCTAAGCTAATGCTAAGCTAACGCTACCCCGTGTCTTTAGCTGCAAGCTATCAGCTGTGCTGGGGGAGTCGCTGATCCGGCTTCCGATTTCAATAGTTTCCATCGGTTTTGACATAAAATTGAAATCCTTACACCCCTCGCGCCAACATATTAGCATTTATGCTAAAGGTCTTTTTATAGCTAAAATGGTATTGTTATTGTTATTTTTATACAGTTCTTTCTATACTGTATTTTTTATTCCTCTTTATTCTCTATTCAAATGTCTTGGAAGCTGCTGGAAATTCAATTTCCTTGCAGGAGTCATGAGTCAGCGGCCCAATAAAGGTCCTGCAGGGAATTCTGGGAACTTAGCCGCCAACCCTGACCGGTCCGGGGCGTCCGAGGCGGGTAACTGTCTCTGGATAACAAGCGTTCCCTACGAGGATCCGGCAGTCTTAAGAGAATCGGGGTTCCCCTTCGAGGGGAACTCGAACTGCGTCGGTTACGACACTGTCATGCCTAAAGGCGTTCCCGTAGTGTCGTAACCGACGCAGTGTCTCGTTCCCCTATCTCGGGGAACAAGGGTTACATACGTAACCCGAGACGTTTTCTTGGATTAACTTGATCCTTATTGCTGAATTCTTTCTGAAGCTACGCCCAAATCGGTTCTCGAGGAAAAGTTTCATTATCCCGAAAAAATGAATCATAAAAATCTCAATTAGGCTTTTTTTTTCGATTACCCCGGGGCTGTGGAGGACTCAGCGCTGACGGTGGAGTGACGAGACGAGGCAGAGAAGAAGAGAACGAGTGAACGGGTTGATCATGGCAGCCTGGAGCGGCCGGTCTGGGACCAGCACCGCTCCGCTTGGCACTTAGAGCGCAGCCCGACCTTTGACCTGGCTCCCACCCAGACCTGGACCTCCACAGGGGCTGGGGGGGGGGGTTAAATCGGACTGTTGTGTTCACAGGCTACTGGGAAAACTAAAAGCTGTTTTTGAGGTTAGCATACACTAACGCTAACGCTGGCGCTGCAGCTTCACCCTCGTCAAAATAGAAAATCAACTCTTCTGTTGATGCTTTTTATCGATGTTTTTAACTTTTTTTGTCCCATTTTTCAACACTTTGATGCTTTTTTTTGACGTTTTCAACACTACGTAACACTAACTTATTAACTTTAGTTTTACAGTTATTTTTGGAATTTATGGTCAATAAAGCTCATTTATAGGAAATTATACCTAATGTTTGAGTTAGAAAAGCAGAAATTAGGAATTATTGAGACTAAAATTAAGGGAATGGATGTTGATGATAATCACAGACTGGAATATGTCAACTTTTACTCAATACTATTTCAAAAACACTTCCATTTGTTTTACAATGCTATAAAATTGAATAAGACGCCCCAAAATTAATGAAAGTAGAGATTTGTACTTGGCAAAGAGCGTTGGGTGGAATCAATCATGTTATTTTGGGGAATTAAAAAGAACATTGATATAGGACAACATGGGGACAACATGAGGACAACATGGGGACAACATGAGGACAACATGGGGACAACATGAGGGCAACATGAGGACAACATGAGGACAACATGAAGACAACATGAGGACAACATGTGGACAACATGAGGACAACATGAGGGCAACATGAGGACAACATGAGGACAACATGAAGATAACATGAGGACAACATGAGGGCAACATGAAGATAACATGAGGGCAACATGGGGACAACATGGGGACAACATGAGGACAACATGAGGACAACATGAAGACAACATGAGGACAACATGAGGACAACATGAGGGCAACATGAGGACAACATGAAGATAACATGAGGACAACATGAGGGCAACATGGGGACAACATGAGGACAACATGAAGATAACATGGGGACAACATGAGGGCAACATGGGGACAACATGGGGACAACATGAGGACAACATGGGGACAACATGAGGGCAACATAAAGACAACATGAGGACAACATGGGGACAACATGAGGGCAACATGAAGACAACATGAGGACAACATGAGGGCAACATGAGGGTTAAAGGGGCTCTAGGAGACGTTGGGTGTTTTCTCAGTGGACGCTGAGTCAAAACTGGAATTAAACTTAAAGCGTGAAGCAGATTTTCGCCCGAGGAAGCCCAGGAACAACAAGTTAGGAACTATATATATACATAATATATGTATATATATTATGTATATATACACACACATATATATATATATATATATACTATGTATTATATAAATTGCTGGGGGTCCGTCTACAACTCTGAGAACCAGCAGCCGTTCCACGTCGGCACGGTAACGTCCCTGTTGATGTTACTGTTGTTCATATAATAATGAAATAAAGACGTTTACACGCTCATAATATTCCGGATTTAGCTCTTATTCCCAAAAAATACTGCAGACTGCCGTCTCCCTTAGAGACTGGGTGAGAAGCTCAGTCATATCACATCATATCATATCATATTATATCATATCATATTATATTATATGATATCATATAATATAATATCAGAATTTGTCTTGCCGTTATTGTCAATATTCTAAATAAAGGACTGTATCAAATTGGGAATAACAGTGGAATATTAGTTTGCATGTAAACGTACTTAATGAGGCTGTGTGTGTGTGTGTGTGTGTGTGTGTGTGTGTGTGTGTGCTGATGTGTGTGTATGTCTGTGTGTGTCTGTGTGTGTGTGTGTGTGTGTGTGTGTGTGTATGTCTGTGTGTGTGTGTGAGTGTGCTGATGTGTGTGTATGTCTGTGTGTGTGTGTGTGTGTGTGTGTGTGTGTGTGTGTGTGTGTGTGTGTGTGTGTGTGTGTATGTGTGTTTGTGTATGTGTGTGTGCTGATGTGTGTGTATGTCTGTGTGTGTGTGTGTGTGTGTGTGTGTGTGTGTGTGTGTGTGTGTGTGTGTGTGTGTGTGTGTGTGTGTGTGTGTGTGTGTGTGTATGTGTGTGTTTCTGTAGTGTGTGTAATGGCCGTCTGTCCAACCCCCCCCACCCAAAGACAAGCTTGCATTAATACTCTTCATCCAACATGGAGGACGCCCGTCGTCCAGACTTCTCCTTCAGCTCCTCCAGGTTTGGACATGTGTGAAAAATAATCTTCACGTTTCTTTTCCTTTCTTTTTGTTGAGAGTCTCTCCCCTCTCCCTCTCTGCTGGTTTTTAATCTCACATTTTGTGGTATTCTGGGTGAAAAAGGAGGATCTTCTCGATGGGAGGAGCTATCTTATTCCCTTAAAGATCTCGGTAGCTTGGGTGATGTTTTGGTGATGATGTCACTCTGAGGTCCGGTGCAGAGCGGAGGTAAAGGGGTTCAAAATGAACTTCTTTTCCAGACAAATGGCGAGAGTATGTTCAAATCTGAGCAGCCACACAGTAAAGGACCATAGTTCTCCATGGTTCTCCATTGTTCTCCATAGGTCTCCATGGTTCTCCATGGTTCTCCATAGTTCTCCATTGTTCTCCATGGTTCTCCATTGTTCTCCATAGTTCTCCATTGTTCTCCATGGTTCTCCATGGTTCTCCATTGTTTTCGATAGTTCTCCATTGTTCTCCATAGTTCTCCGTTGTTCTCCATAGTTCTCCATTGTTTTTTTGGGGCAGACACTTGCATATTTTAGCAGCATTTGGCTAAATGGGGCTAATTTGAAACCCTGGAAGCATGGGGGGGGTACGTGAGGGGGGGGGGTGTCAGAACATCTTGTCGCGTGGGGGGAGGTGCAGACGGAGCGCTGTGATTGGTGGAGGCCGGCCTACATGACGCTCTCGAAGATGATGACTTTGTTGTCGTCGGTGCCGGGCGACAGCGAGCTCAGGGACTTGACGTCGGGGGCCATGTACTCCAGGTGGTGGGGCCCCCACACGGGACAGGTGAGGTGAGCCCAGCGCTGCAACACACAGCGGGGGGGAGTCACAGCGTTACCATGGTTACACGTACAGACAAGACATTTCCCTTGGTTTAACCCTTGTGTTGTCCCCATGAACTCGTCTTTCCACGTCAAAATTGATTTTTTTGTCACTTTTTCTGATTTATTTCTCACTTTTTCCAGCTTTTGGTGCTTTATTTAAACCCCCGAGCTGGTTTAATAACAGGTTTTACACTTATTCTTGGAATTCATGGTCAACAAGCCTCATTTACAGTATATCAAATTATACATACAGTGGGGTTCGAAAATTTGGGCCCCCCCAGGTAAAAATGTATATTAATGTGCATAAAGAAGCCAAGAAAAGATGTAAAAATCTCCAAAAGGCATCAAATGACAGATTAGACATTCGTATAGTATGTCACAAAAAGATTAATTAAATTAAAGCCTCTTGGCTAGATACAAGAAGCGTTTCCAAGCTGGGGGGGGGTACAAGGTATTAACTCTGCAGGGGGCCCAAACTTTTGCAGACGCCATTTTTTAGTTTTCTGTTATTTTGAAAGTGTAAATGATGAAATAAAATCTAACGTTTTTGTGACATATTACACGAATGTCTAATCTGTCATTTGATGCCTTTTGGAGATTCTTCCATCTTTTCTCGGCTTCTTTATGCACATTAACACACATTTTTACCTGGGGGGCCCAAACTTTCGAACCCCACTTTAAGTTTTGAGTTAAAAAGGCAGAAATTATGAATTATTTTTGACTAATAGTTCAGATCAGAGGATGTTGAGTGGATCTCAGAGGGGTAGATGTCAAAGTTTAGTCCGCATACTGTTCGGAAACCATTAAAGAAAGAAATCAAATGCCATAAGATTAAAAAAACACCCAAAAAATTCAATAAAAGTAATCATTCATGTACCTGAAGACCGTTTTTTTGGACAATTTGGTTGAAAGAAACCCATATTTCTGATATAAAAGACTTAGAACCGAGGACGACACACGGGTTAAATCACTCAGGTACTTTTAGATTTTGGGTTTTTTCAGCGTAAGGGGCGGCGCGGCCGACCTCTTTGAAGGTTCCCTTGGCTCTGAAGAGTTTGTAGAGGAGCGTGACGGGGATGCAGAGCATGGAGGACAGAGCCAGGCACCAGCCAATCACCTCGCCCCACCACGGGTACACGTACACGTTGTTGTAGGTCAGCGGCTTGTAGTTCACCAGGTGGAACAGGAAGATGCCCTGCACGACAGGAGGGAGAGACAATGGAAAGGGATATGTTGATCTGTTGTTGTTGTTTTTGTTTTTTGTTTTTTGTTTTTTTAATTCTTTAATTTTATAATTTTTTATTTTTATTTCTGTACTTTTTATATAATTTATTTTTTGTATTTTAACAAATAACTTTTTTTAGTTTAAATTTGTTTGTTTTTTATTTTTTAATTTTTTTAATACTTTTTTTGTGTTTTTATTTATTTTAATTTTATTTGTATCTCTATGTTTTATTTTATTTTTTTATTTATTTTTTATTTAATTTAATATTTGTATTTTTCTTTTTTGTTTATTTAAAAAAAAAAAATTTATTGTTTAAGTTTTTTTTGTCATGTCAACAATGCTGTAATGCATTCTGCTGTAAAATTATATACAGTAGTGTTACTGTGAAATCTAAAGTAATAACTGGAGATTTCAGCCATTATTTCCATTATTAATGTTATTAATGTATTAATGTGTTTTTGAGTCTTACCATGCAGACACACGGAGTGATGAAGGACCAGCACCACTTCATCCAGGGGAACGGCCGGTAGCCAATCATACGAGCCACATCGTCCATGAAGCGGTCAGCACCTGGAAGGAAAAAACTGGATCATCAACGTCACCGAGAAGGAGACCTGGAGGTCCTGCAGCCATATTAATACCAATAACACCAAGACGGATATCTGGAGGTCCTGCAGCCATATTAATACCAATAACACCGAAACAGAGACCTGCAGGTCCTGCAGCCATATTAATACCAATAACACCGAAACAGAGACCTGGAGGTCCTGCGGCCATATTAATACCAATAACACCGAAACAGAGACCTGCAGGTCCTGCAGCCATATTAATACCAATAACACCGAAACAGAGACCTGCAGGTCCTGCAGCCATATTAATACCAATAACACCGAGACAGAGACCTGGAGGTCCTGCGGCCATATTAATACCAATAACACCGAAACAGAGACCTGCAGGTCCTGCAGCCATATTAATACCAATAACACCGAAACAGAGACCTGGAGGTCCTGCGGCCATATTAATACCAATAACACCGAGACAGAGACCTGGTAATAACACAAAAGACATAGTATAGTATGTCGACAAAAGTAATTAAAAAGTCATAATAAGTCATAGTAGAGACATACATACTATAACTTTTTGTTTTTCTACTCCCACATCCTTAAACTGAATGGTGCAATTGTTAGAAAGTGTATAAATCCTTTGTCAATCCGTTGCAGAATTGACAACAAAGTTGACTCGACTAATGACTTTTTTCATCACAATATGACTTTTTAATTAATTTTTTTAGACACTATACTATGTCTTTTACAAACTTCACAATTATAATATATTTTCGAGATACTTCATAATAACTTCATAACAAATCTGCTGTTTATTTTACCCGTGATCTTGAACTATGCTTGGGGTGGAGATGTAGTCTGTGTTTTATTTTTGGAAATTGGGGGAATTCTGCTTCTGCAGAGTGTGTGTGTGTGTGTGTGTGTGTGTGGCCATGCTCACACACACACACACACTCATGACACACTCATGACACATTGTGTCACCCGTTACATTTTGTACTATGAAAAGGTATACAGTACCAGACTGAACCGTGACCTTCTTCACTGTAACATCATATAACACAAGTATTCACACTGGCTATTTTCAGAACACACGCTCTGCTGACAGTGTGTGTGTGTGTGTGTGTGTGTGTGT
>CM049377.1:30787656-30790156 GCA_026937815.1 Etheostoma perlongum | reverse complement strand
TGTTTACGTGTTGTTTACATGTTGTTTATGTGTTGTTTACGTGTTGTTTATGTGTTGTTTATGTGTTGTTTACCTGTTGTTTGTGTTGTTTACATGTTGTTTACCTGTTGTTTACCTGTTGTTTATGTGTTGTTTACATGTTGTTTACCTGTTGTTTACCTGTTGTTTATGTGTTGTTTATGTGTTGTTTACGTGTTGTTTACGTGTTGTTTACGTGTTGTTTATGTGTGAGAAATCATGTATTTTTGAACTGGTTTCCATAGACCAAGCGTGTGTTATATGACGCTAAAGATAGATATATAGATATTTATTGATAATAAAAAGGGAAATTCTAGTGTTCCAGCAGCAAAATCAGTCACACAGCACAGAAAAAAAATATAAATGACATACTAAGATACAATATACTGTACATACATACAATATACATGAAATAATAATAGGAAAAAACAACACTTAAAGTCCAAAATAAAAATAAAGTGACTAAAAACACACAAATCAGGAGCTGCTACAATCATATACCACGCGCGTAAAGGCACCTGACGACACGTCCATAATTTGATAAAGTGACTTTTTATGAACATTAGAGCCTGTTAGAGGAGTTTGAGGAACATCATGTGTGTGTGTGTGTGTGTGTGTGTGTGTGTGTGTGTGTGTGTGTGTTTTACCTGACTCGGCGACCTGGGAGATGTCGACCCCCTGCTCAGCCGCCATGAAGCCCAAGATAGAAAACACAACGAAGCCCGCAAAGAAGCTGGTGCCGCTGTTGATCATGGCCAAGACGAAGGCGTCTCTGCAGGAGGAGAGCAGCGACATCACAACCATGGAACAACATCTAGGGTCCTCACTAGTATAGGAAGACAAAGGTCTGTGTCTGTCTGCGTGACGGTGTTTGTGTATGTGTGTGTGTGTTTGTGTGTGTGTGTGTGTTTTTGTGTGTGTCTGTGTGTGTCTGTCTGTGTGACGGTGTTTGTGTGTGTCTGTGTGGGTGCGTGTGCGTGCATGCATGTGTGTGTGTGCCTGTCTGTGTGTGTACGTGCGTGTGTGTGTGTATCTGTGACGGTGTTTGTGTATATGTGTGCGTGCGTGCGTGTGTGTGTGTGTGTGTGTGCGTGTGTGTGCGTGTGTGTGTGTGTGTGTGCGTGCGTGCGTCTGTGTGTGTCTGTGTCTGTGTGCGTGTGTGTGTGTGTGCGTGCGTGTCTGTGTCTGTGTGTATGCGCGTGTGTGCGTGTGTGTGTGTGTGCGTGTGTGTGCGTGTGTGCGTGTGCGTGTGCGTGTGTGTGTGCGTGTGTGTGCGTGTGTGTGTGCGTGTGCGTGTGTGTGTGTGTACTTGTAGCAGTCGTTGTTGAAGCGGTTGTAGCTGCCCAGAGCGGTGAGCGCTCCGAGCCCGATAGCGTAGGAGAAGAAGATCTGCGTGCCGGCGTCGATCCACACCTGGAGAGGGGCCAAAGGGTCAAAGGTCACAGGAGCATGATGCATTCACGGCCCCACCGAGTACACGTGAGAAGCAGCGCTCAGGATGACAGTGAACTCACCTGCGCCTCCTCCAGTTTGGACCAATCAGGTTTGATGTAGAACATGATGCCGTCGTACGCCCCGGGGAGCGTCACACCTCGGACCAGCAGGATGATGAGCACCACGTAGGGGAAGGTCGCCGTGAAGTACACAATCTGCAACACACACACACACACACACACACACACACACACACACAGAGACTTCAGATACAGTATTAGGGACCACTAAGGTCTATATAAAGAGACTTCAGATACAGTATTAGGGACCACTAAGGTCTATATAAAAGAGACTTCAGATACAGTATTAGGGGACCACTAAGGTCTATATAAAAGAGACTTCAGATACAGTATTAGGGACCACTAAGGTCTATATAAAGAGACTTCAGATACAGTATTAGGGACCACTAAGGTCTATATAAAAGAGACTTCAGATACAGTATTAGGGACCACTAAGGTCTATATAAAAGAGACTTCAGATACAGTATTAGGGGACCACTAAGGTCTATATAAAAGAGACTTCAGATACAGTATTAGGGGACCACTAAGGTCTATATAAAAGAGACTTCAGATACAGTATTAGGGGACCACTAAGGTCTATATAAAAGAGACTTCAGATACAGTATTAGGGACCACTAAGGTCTATATAAAAGAGACTTCAGATACAGTATTAGGGGACCACTAAGGTCTATATAAAAGAGACCTCAGATACAGTATTAGGGACCACTAAGGTCTATATAAAGAGACTTCAGATACAGTATTGGGGGGGGACCACTAAGGTCTATATAAAGAGACTTCAGATACAGTATTAGGGGACCACTAAGGTCTATATAAAGAGACTTCAGATACAGTATTAGGGACCACTAAGGTCTATATAAAAGAGACCTCAGATACAGTATTAGGGACCACTAAGGTCTATATAAAGAGACTTCAGATACAGTATTAGGGACCACTAAGGTCTATATAAAGAGACTTCAGATACAGTATTA
>CM049377.1:30780156-30782656 GCA_026937815.1 Etheostoma perlongum | reverse complement strand
TGTTGTCCTCACTTTTCCACATTAAAATGTCATTATGTTTTTATTTGATGAGTTGGGACTTTACTTTTTATGTTATTCAACAACCACGTGTCCTAAAATGGTCCCCTATCGATGGGAGAGTACTGCTTGTTAAAGGGGTCGGTAGGTTGAAGCAGCTGCTGTGTGTCTGACCAATCAGCAATGGGCATTCCTGCTAACCCTTCCAAAAAACCTTCTATACTTTTGAAAGTACCTTCCCCTGATCAGTTACTTTTTTGCAGGTAAAATAACTTAATTTAGACTCCGGTCCCTGCAAGGTTCCTGGTAACGGGGGACATTCCTGTGGTTGGAACCGGCCTTTAGACTTGGTTCCTCTTACTCATTAACTCTTTTATTAATTTACACTCTTCTACAATCAGCTGTCCTCACCTGTCCCGCCCTCCCTCGGAGACACAGAGCTGCTGACCTGACTCGCTAACGAGCTGCTTCACCTGACGGACCCTTTCACCTCATCAGCTGCTCGTTGTGTTAGCAACCTGCCATGGCAACAGACCCACTGCTGCAGGAAGGATTTACCACTGACATTAAACACTTCCCCAGATATGTTGGAAGGTGCTTTGCATTGTGGGATAGTGGTGTGGGTTAAGTGTTTGCATGCTGTGGTGCTATGGTCGTGAAGGCTGGGCCGTGACCGAAAGAAGGAGATCCAGGGTACAAGCGGCCGAAATGGGACGTTTGGTTGGGTGGTACACACAATCTCTCTGCGATAATCAATAAATCGCAACCCTATAATAACCCATCACCATATTGGTCTAAATATGAATGCCGGTGAAAAAGGTTAGTGCTGGTTTTCTCTCTTTGCTTCTATTATTAAAAGTTATTGTAAGTCTGCAGCAGAAGTGGAACAGATTGTAAATTAAAATTACAGAACTACAAAAGAACTATGAGTCCCGACTTTGGACTGGCTGGGACATACGTTATGATCTCCTCAAACTGCGGTCCGCCATCCCGTTGAAAACCTCTTCCTCTTCGGCTCGTTAACCTATGTTAACGTTTCCCTCGTTCATGTGTGGAGCGCCACCTTGAGGAGCCTTGAAGAAGCTCCGCTGGGAGCAGGGAAATCTGTAAGGAGTGCCTTATTTTATTAATAGATACAGTATATCGTTATTTGGCGCCAGCATATCGATTCCAGGGTACAAGCGGCCAAAATGGGTTTCCTCGGGGGGGTCTCCCTTAGAGATCGAGTGAGAAGCTCAGTCCTCCGAGAGGAGCTCGGAGTAGAGCCGCTGCTCCTTCACGTCGAAAGGAGCCAGTTGAGGTGGTTCGGGGATCTGGTAAGGATGCCTCCTGGGGGGGTCCCTAGGGAGGTGGTCCAGGCACATCCAGCTGGGAGGAGGCCTCGGGGAAGACCCAGGACTAGGTGGAGGGATGTCCAGCTGGGAGGAGGCCTCGGGGAAGACCCAGGACTAGGTGGAGGGACGTCCAGCTGGGATATCCACAACAACCCAAAGAAAACAACCACACATCCCACAACACAACCAAACTTGACCTAAGACGTCCACAACAACCCACAACACTTGACCTAAGATGTCCACAACAACCCAAAGAAAACAGAAGAACTTACTCCCAGAACTCGATGATTGGGGATCGTGCATTAGCCATCTCGGCGCAGGTCATGTTGTTACTCATGGTGGCGTTAGGGAGGCTGCCGTTACAGTCCTGGTGACGGAAGATCTCAATGCAATTGGGCGTGTTCCATTCGTTGTCACAGGTGGACCACGGGAGGGTGGAGTTAAAGGACTTGATTAGGTAGTAGAAGCCCCAGGCCAACACCATGATGTAGTAAGTGTTGCAGAAAAACACAATCACCATGGAGGCATAACCCAGACCTGGCGAGGAAGAGGAGAATACAACATAAGATCAGGAGTCAGGAACTGTTGCCAGGCAACACAAACTTTATTTACATGAAGATTTTATACTGGAGAGAAACATGATGCACTTTACATGAGAATTGAGAAGAAAGGAAAGAGAAGGAACAAGGACCGTAAATTACAAAAATAATTATATAAAGGAAAAATACATGGCTGAGCATAATTGCATAATTGGAGTAATAAACATTGTGTATTATGTGTCTGAGGGACAGAGAGTAAAAAAATTCAAGGTAAACAAAAGAGGGCCCAGAATTGATCCCTGTGGAACTCCATATGGTATATCGATATTGTCACCAATATTATCGGCCGAAATTAGGCATTTCCCGATCTATCGTTATCAGCATTTATAATGGACCGATTTAAAAAAAAAAAATACATAAAATGTCTTCTGAACCAACAGGTTGCATAGTCTGTCCCCCAGAGAGTCCTCTGGTGGACAGACTATGCAACACCATCACTAACGGGGACGTTGTAGAGCGTCCTCTGGTGGACAGACTATGCAACGCCATCACTAACAGGGACGTTGTAGAGCGTCCTCTGGTGGACAGACTATGCAACGCCATCACTAACAGGGACGTTGTAGAGCGTCC
>CM049377.1:30722656-30775156 GCA_026937815.1 Etheostoma perlongum | reverse complement strand
ACTGGATCTGAAGTCTTTTATATAGACCTTAGTGGTCCCCTAATACTGTATCTGAAGTCTCTTTTATATAGACCTTAGTGGTCCCCTAATACTGTATCTGAAGTCTCTTTTATATAGACCTTAGTGGTCCCTAATACTGGATCTGAAGTCTTTTATATAGACCTTAGTGGTCCCCTAATACTTGGGGGGTGTGGCCTTGACCTACTGCCACGTTGCTCCTGTGAGAGCCATGTTGTCTTATCTCTGAGGAGTGAAGAGTTTAAGTGACAGATTTAACGCAGAGAGAATTAAATAAGCGCTTCTGTCTTGAGCAACATGTCCCACATGTGCGTTCGAAGTGAGACAGAAACAGAAGCAGACAGAATAGAAAACTGCGTCTGCAGATAGCTCTCTAAGCCGCAGCCCAACAGTTACCTAGCTAAGCTGGCTAATCCGGGCTAAGTCTCTAAGTACTGACAGGCTGATGACAGAGCACAAGCTTCAACATCATCACTTTCATCTTCATCATCATCATCGCCATCACTGCCCCGATAATGGGGACAGAAAGTTAGTCTGACGGCTCGATATCCGAAGCCCCGTTGCTCCCAAAATACAAACTGCTTTCCAGACTCCATTAACCTTTTGCTCAATTTAACAAATCTGGGTTCCCCGTCACACACATGATACTCTTTAATCACAACGTATAACTTTGTATGACACCTAAAGAAAGACTCTTCATTTTGGCTGATGTTAACCTTTAACCTCTGACGTCTGGTAGGTTTGAAATTCCACATCTTCCTCATCTAAGTCAGTCGCCGTAGCTCTAGTACTAGGCTGAGGCTACTCTCCCCAACGTGACATCGTTGTCAAAACATGACAAATGTATCATAAGACAGTCCTTCCAGAAAAATATTTTTTTTGCGATTGTTGCAAAAATCCTTGATTACGTAGCACGTTTTCTTAAAAAATGCGATGGCATATATTAGTCATAGTTCTAGTACTAGGCTGAGGCTACTCTCCCCAATGTGACGTCATCGCTGAATTGAGTTTAAAAAAACTGAATACCAAAAATGACAAAAAAAACTGGCATTTAACACTATTTGGATACATTTAAATTAAAATGATATACATATGTTGAGTGCTTTTTTGGGGATTTTTGCAAAAATCCTTCATTATGCGGCACATTTTCTTAGAAAAATGCGAGGGAATATGCTTGATATTTATGCAATTTTAAGCAATGTAATTGCGGGAACTTGCAAAAACTTCGGTTTGATGAAATAGAGATGGGGACAGAAAGTAAGTCTGACGGCTCGATATCCTGAAAACAAAAGCACTCCAAAGCCCCGTTGCTCTGAAAATACAAACTGCTTGCCAGACTCCATTAACATTTTGCTCAATTTAACAAATCTGGGTTCCCCGTCACACACATGATACTCTTTAATCACAACGTATGACTTTGTATGACACCTAAAGAAAGACTCTTCATTTCGGCTGATGTTAACCTTTAACCTCTGACGTCTGGTAGGTTTGAAATTACACTTCTTCCTCATCTAAGTCAGTCGCCGTAGCTCTAGTACTAGGCTGAGGCTACTCCCCCCAAAGTGACATCATCACCAAATTGAATAAAAAAAAACCTGTGAAAACCTTTTCTTGTGATTGTTGCAAAATATTTTGATTATGCGGCACGTTTTCTTAAAAAATGCGATGGCATACGCAAGATATTTATGCAATTTTATCTTCCTCATCCAAGTCAGTCGCCATAGGTCTAGTACTAGGCTGAGGCTACTCTCCCCAATGTGACATCATCACCGAACCCGCGATTACCAAAAATGACAACAAACTGGCATTTAACACTATTTGGAGACATTTAAAAAAAAAATGATATACATATCTTGAGTTCTTTTTTGTGATTTTTGCAAAAAAACCTTCATTATGCGGCACATTTTCTTTGAGAAAGCGATGGAATATGTGGGATATTTATGCAATTTTACGCTATGAAATTGATGATTACGTCACTTCATAACGTTGCCATGGCAACAGGGGAAATGGCTGCTCTTGTGTGAAGTAAACGCAACATTTTTCAACTTCCTGCTAAGATTTTTGTGACTTTTTTGCAACCAAAATGCAGGGGTTATAAAATCATGCGAGCCCCGCATTGTTTTGCGCAGAAATTGGCAATTAATGCGGCGAAGAAATGCGACCATAAACATGCAGTCCTTGGCTGATTATGCAGTGAATTGTGCGATCATATAATCACGTTTTTTTGGAAGGACTGATAAGAACTGAGAGAAGTTCATCATCTGCATCACTGCCCTGGAAAGTTAGTCCGACAGCCCGTTATCCCGAAAACAAAAGCACTGCAAAGTCCCGCAATTGCTTTCCAGACTCCATTCACATATTGCTCCATTTAACAGATGTGGGTTACTTTCCACCTGTGTCAGTTTGCGTCTTGAGCTCCAGGTAGCACATTTGGCTCGCCTCCATCTGCTCCGCTGCCAGCTGACTCAGGATCAGAGGGATCCAACCAGCTTTGGTGAGGATTCAAAGATTTGTTTGTCACATACGCGACAGCCAGTGTTGTGCAAGCGCATTTCAAAAGAGCTCAAAGTTCAGTTCACACAGATTAAAGTTAACTAGTTCACGTTCATGTCCAACACATTCTCATCCCAGCGATGCTTGGTCAGGTGCCTTTGGCCTTTTGATAGTGTCGCAAAAAGTCTCCTTTAGGACTACCATGTCTGAAATAGCCTCCAAGGAGCTAACAGGAGACTTCTGTAACATCTGAAGTAGCCTATAAGATGCTAATGAGCATCTTGATATGATGCTCTATCCATGCTAAAAGTAGTGATTATTTACATGGAGTCTGGTGGAGATATGCTGCTCTATACACGCTTAAAGTAGTGATTATTTACATGGAGTCTGGTGGAGATATGCTGCTCTATACACGCTTAAAGTAGTGATTATTTACATGGAGTCTGGTGGAGATATGCTGCTCTATACACGCTAAAAGTAGTGATTATTTACATGGAGTCTGGTGGAGATATGGTGTTCTATACACGCTAAAAGTAGTGATTATTTACATGGAGTCTGGTGGAGATATGCTGCTCTATACACGCTAAAAGTAGTGATTATTTACATGGAGTCTGGTGGAGATATGCTGCCCTATACACGCTAAAAGTAGTGATTATTTACATGGAGTCTGGTGGAGATATGCTGCTCTATACACGCTAAAAGTAGTGATTATTTACATGGAGTCTGGTGGAGATATGCTGCTCTATACACGCTAAAAGTAGTGATTATTTGATGGAGTCTGGTGGAGATATGCTGCTCTATACACGCTTAAAGTAGTGATTATTTACATGGAGTCTGGTGGAGATATGCTGCTCTATACACGCTAAAAGTAGTGATTATTTACATGGAGTCTGGTGGAGATATGCTGCTCTATACACGCTAAAAGTAGTGATTATTTGATGGAGTCTGGTGGAGATATGCTGCTCTATACACCCAAATTCCAGGTCTTTGTCTCTGTGCCAAAAGCCTCGGTGACTGCAGCCAGACACTTTTTGGCAATCACTAACGTAGCTTAGCTTTCCCTGGCAGCGCTGCAGATCCACTGGCCCACATGCTGTATCTGAACACAACCTTAACGAAAACGCTCACCTGTGCTAAACATGACTCGGCACTTCACTGCCGAGGTCACTGAACTCCAGCTGAAGTCTTCTTCAAATGTACTACAGTCACTGTCGGGTTTAACGCTCAGCAATAGGGAGGTGTATGTAATCTGGACTAAAATAGTTAAATTAGAATCAATTAAGAAAACATGAGTCATCAAAAAAAAACATCAGCTGGTGGCCCAAAAAGTTCATTTCAGGCCCTGCAGACAGAAGAATAAACCGAAAACATGAGCTCCGTGGCGGTAATGAGCGTTTCAAAGTGGAAATAAAAGTCTTAACAGACAAAAAACTAAGATGGGAAACATGTACCTTTAACATATAAAATGGAACTGACTCGTTAAGAAGTACATGTTAAAGATGTTAACGATGACCTGAATGAACATAGGACACAAGGAGGACAGGAGACAAAACAAGGAAAGGAAACCAGGAGAGGAAACAAGAAGAGGAGAGGAGGGGAGAGGAGACGAAACAAAACAAGGAAAGGAAAAGAAACAAGGAAAGGAGAGAAGAGGAGAGGAAACAAGGAAAAGAAACAAGGAAAGGAGAGGAGAGGAAACAAGGAAAGGAAACAAGGAGAGGAAGCAATAAGAGGAGCAGAGAGGTCTACCAACAGGATTAAAAGATTTGAGGCCACTAATCTTTGTTCACGTGGTGACAGGATGATGCTGATGTCACACTTCAGCCTGTCAACATTCACACACACACACGCACGCACACCCATGCACACGTGCATCCACGCATTCACACGCACACACACAGACGCACTCATTCCCATGCATGCATGCACACACACATGCACACATTTGCATGCATGCATGCATACACGCAGAGACATGCACGCCTGCACACACATGGACGCAGACTTTCACAAGCATGCATGCACACACACACACGCAAGCATATGCATGTACAGACACGCACACACAGCCACACACATGCACGCACACAGACACACGCGCATGTACACACACACACACACACACACACACACACAGCTGTCTGACCTCTGATCACCCGTTGACCTCTGTCTTTAACTTAGCATCTTTGAACGTTACAGTTACGGCTGAACATGACCACAAAAATAAACAAGGTTGTGGATTTCACATATCTCCGCATCTCAAATCAACGGCCGGTCGTCTACAGGAAGTGTCAGCACGCCGTCACAGTGATTCTGTCCTCACGGCGAAATGTAACCACTTCACGACCCCTGATGGGTTCACGCCATCCCACAGCTCTGCTTCTAGACATGAAGATAGATCGTGGCTTGGATTTAAAAACTCCTGAGGAACTAACTAAATGTAAATGGACTGTTCTTATAAAGAGCTTTTCTAGTCTTAACGACTACTCAAAGCTCTGTAACATTGTACAGGAATCATTCACACTCATTCACACACTGTGGCCGAGGCTGCTGTACATGTCTGGTGGAGATATGCTGCTCTATACATGCTAAAAGTAGTGATTATTTACATGGAGTCTGGTGGAGATATGCTGCTCTACACACACTAAAAGTAGTGATTATTTACATGGAGTCTGGTGGAGATATGCTGCTCTATACATGCTAAAAGTAGTGATTATTTACATGGAGTCTGGTGGAGATATGCTGCTCTACACACACTAAAAGTAGTGATTATTTACATGGAGTCTGGTGGAGATATGCTGCTCTATACACGCTAAAAGTAGTGATTATTTACATGGAGTCTGGTGGAGATATGCTGCTCTATACACGCTAAAAGTAGTGATTATTTACATGGAGTCTGGTGGAGATATGCTGCTCTATACATGCTAAAAGTAGTGATTATTTACATGGAGTCTGGTGGAGATATGCTGCTCTATACACGCTAAAAGTAGTGATTATTTACATGGAGTCTGGTGGAGATATGCTGCTCTATACATGCTAAAAGTAGTGATTATTTAGATGGAGTCTGGTGGAGATATGCTGCTCTCAACACATGCTAAAAGTAAATGTAAAGTTCTTATATAGCGACTACTCAAAGCTCTGTAACATAATACAGGAACCATTCACACACTGTGGCCGAGGCTCCACAAGCTGCCACCTGCTCATCAGATACACACTCACACGCATTTACACACCAATGGTACACCACTTTGACATGGGACTGCAGGGCCAGGAATCGGACCTCCAACCTTCCAACTGGTATCCGCTCTACCACTGAGCCACAGCGCGCTCCCTGGGTGAAAGTATTAAAACTATTGAATAGTTTAGTTTAGATTAGATTTTGCGAGATTTAGCGTAACTTCCGATCACAGTTGTATCCCTTCTAGCCACAGGCCTCATTAAGACGAGGAGGACGGGACAGAATGTCCTCACTGTGTGTTGCCCGAGGACACACTGATCTCTGAAAGATGAACACATCAGGTAATTTTGTAACCAGTGAAATGTGTGTGTGTATGTGTGTGTGTTTCAGTTTGTGTGTGTGTGTGTGTGTGTCCTTGATGGGGGAACTGCAGCAATAACACTGCAGGATAATAAATCTGAGTGACTCTGAGGAGAGGAGAGATGAAGGACAGAAGTGTGTGTGTGTGTGTGTGTGTGTGTGTGTGTATTTGTGTGTGTGTGTGGGTGTGGATGTGTGTTATAGTGTAAGTGTGTGTACAGTATATGTGTGTGTGTGTTTGTGTGTGTCAGTGTGTTAGTCTCTGCGTGCGTGCGTGCGTGTGTGTGTGTGTGTGTGTGTGTGTGTGTGTGTGTGTTTCAGTGTGCGTGTTTCAGTGTGTGTGTGTATGTGTGTGTGTGTGTGTGTGTGTGTGTGGGGTGTTTCAGTGTGTGTGTGTGTGTGTGTTTCAGTGTGCGTGTTTCAGTGTGTGTGTGTATGTGTGTGTGTGTGTGTGTGTGTGTGTGTGTGTGTGTATCTGACGACACTGATTAATCAGCCGAACTTAATTTCAACCCTTCCTGGGACAACGTTGACCTGAGTGATGTGAGACGCCGTCCAATAGCTGTTGAGCTGAGGCGTCGCCATGGCGCCCGCGGCTAATGGACGAGCCCCGGGATAAATCAGGTGGAGGAGACACGGTAACGTGAGAACTGAACTTTCCCTCGTCGTCCTCGGTGATTTACCACGAGGCTGACCTTCTCCTCCGTCCCGCTGTGGGAGCGACCAGACCTCCCTCTCTCCCTCTCTTCGTCTCTCTCTCTCCCTCCCTCTCTCTCTCTCTCTCTCTCTCTCTCTCCCTCTCTCCCTCCCTCTCTCTGTCTCTCTCTCTCTCTCCCTCTCCCTCTCTCTGTGAGAGCGTTGAGACCTTTCTCTCTGACCGTGTGAAGAAAACCTTTTCAGGTGAGAAGAAACTAATCTTCTTTCCCCTCTCTCTCTCTTTCTTTCTTCTCTCTCTCTCTCTCTCTCTCCCTCTGTTTCTCCCAGAAACAGCTGTGAAGTAGCTAGCGCTAAACCAACCAGACTCCATGTAAAAAACAGCGTGTATAGAGCCAACATATTTCCACATGTAAATCTGTAAAGTATGTGTTTATTTCTACCAACAATAGAGTTTCCTAGGTAGGTAGGCCGGCTGCGTGGGCATGCCGGCTGCGTGAGCGTGTCGGATGCGTGGTGTGCCGGGTGTGCGGCGTGCCGGCTGCGTGGCGTGTTGGCTGCGTGAGAGTGCCGGCTGCGTGGCGTGTTGGCTGCGTGGCGTGCCGGCTGCGTGGCGTGCCGGCTGCGTGAGCATGCCGGCTGCGTGGCGAGCCGGCTGCGTCGGCTGCGTGGCGTGCCGGCTGCGTGGCGTGCCGGCTGCGTGGCGTCTCGGCTGCGTGAGCGTGCCGGCTGCGTGGCGTGCCGGCTGCGTGAGCATGCCGGCTGCGTGGCGAGCCGGCTGCGTCGGCTGCGTGGCGTGCCGGCTGCGTGGCGTGTTGGCTGCGTGGCGTGTCGGCAGCGTGAGCGTGCCGGCTGCGTCGGCTGCCTGGCGTGCAGGCTGCGTGAGCGTGTCGGCTGCGTGGCGTGTCGGCTGCGTGAGCGTGCCGGCTGCGTGGCGTGCCGGCTGCGTCGGCTGCGTGGCGTGCGGGCTGTGTGGCGTGCCGGCTGCGTGGCGTGTTGGCTGCGTGAGCGTGTCGGCTGCGTGAGTGTGCCGGCTGCGTGGGCGTGTCGACTGCGTGGGCGTGCCGGCTGCGTGGCGTGCCGGCTGCGTCGGCTGCGTGGCGTGCGGGCTGTGTGGCGTGCCGGCTGCGTGGCGTGTCGACTGCGTGCTTATTTTGAAAATTAACCAGAAGTTTTATTTTGTTCCACTTCCTGTCCCCAATATCTGCCGTGTGCTGAGTTGCCGTGGAGATCTCCGGCGTCCGGCCAATAGGAGCTCTTTAGATTTAGTTCTTTTGATTTGGACATTACACATCAATCAACATGTCTGTAAATGATCAATGCTGAACCCCACAGACCTCCTTCAGTGATGTCATGGGAGTTGGTGTGTGTGATGTAACATGATGACATCATCGCTGACTCACCTCCTCCGTTCTTGTAGCACAGGTACGGGAACCGCCACACGTTCCCAAGTCCGACAGCGAAGCCCACGCAGGACATCATGAAGTCCATCTGCCGCGTCCACGTCTCCCGTTCCGGGTACCCCGGCCCCGTCACCACGGCAACCGCTTTCTTCTCCGGTCTGCCGCAAGCGCCGTCCGCCGCCAGCGGGACGAGGCTGCCGTTAGCGGCCGCGGGGTGGTAGCCGCCGCCGCCGCCGTTAGCTAGGAGCAGCGGGTTGGTCTTGGTCTCCTCCAGGAGGTCCAGGGAACAGGGGGACGGCAAGGCCTGCTTCTCCATCACGGACAGGCCACAAACCAGCAAGGAACCAGTCAGGAACCAGTCGGGAACTAGTCAGGAACCAGCAAGGAACCAGTTGGGAACCAGTCAGGTCAGGAACCAGTCAGGAACCAGCAAGGAACCAGTCGGGAACCAGTCAGGAACCAGCCAGGAACCAGCCAGGAACCAGCCAGGAACCAGTCGGGAACCAGTCAGGAACCAGTGAGGAACCAATCAGGAACCAGTCAGGAACCAATCAGGAACCAGTCAGGAACCAGTCGGGAACTAGTCAGGAACCAGTCGGGGACGAGTTGGGAACCAGTCGGGTCAGGAACCAGTCAGGAACAAGTCGGGAACAAGTCAGGAACCAGCCAGGAACCAGCAAGGAACCAGTCCACAGACCAGCAAGGAACCAGTCGGGAACCAGTCGGGAACCAGTCAGGAACCAGCCGGGAACCAGTCAGGAAACCAGTCCACAGACCAGTCAGGAACCAGCCAGGAACCAGCAAGGAACCAGTCCACAGACCAGCAAGGAACCAGTCGGGAACCAGTCAGGAAACCAGTCCGGAACCAGTCAGTCTCACTCTGGGTTTCCCTTTAATTCGTAGTTTTTGTTTCTTCTTCTTCTTCTTCTCGCCTTAATAATCAGTCAGCAACCAATCACAAGTTGTGTAATTAACTTCAATCTCAAACCTTTAATTTTGCAGTTTTTTGCGCCCTTTAAAAAGCTGATGTGTTTCTTCCTCTCTGTCAGACCTCAATAACCAGTCAGTAACCAGCCAGTAACCAGTCAGTAACCAGTCAGTAACCAGCCAGTAACCAGTCAGTAACCAGCAAGTAACCAGTCAGTAACCAGTCAGTAACCAGCCAGTAACCAGCCAGTAACCAGTCAGTAACCAGTCAGTAACCAGCCAGTAACCAGTCAGTAACCAGCCAGTAACCAGCCAGTAACCAGTCAGTAACCAGTCAGTAACCAGCCAGTAACCAGCCAGTAACCAGTCAGTAACCAGTCAGTAACCAGCCAGTAACCAGCCAGTAACCAGTCAGTAACCAGTCAGTAACCAGCCAGTAACCAGCCAGTAACCAGCCAGTAACCAGTCAGTAACCAGTCAGTAACCAGTCAGTAACCAGTCAGTAACCAGCCAGTAACCAGTCAGTAACCAGCCAGTAACCAGTCAGTAACCAGTCAGTAACCAGCCAGTAACCAGTCAGTAACCAGCCAGTAACCAGCCAGTAACCAGCCAGTAACCAGTCAGTAACCAGTCAGCAGCTGTTCCTAGTCTCTCGTGCAGCTAACTCAGTCCCGTTCAAAGATCTTTGACCCTTTCTCTTCTTTCAGTAATAATAATTAATATTATATAAAATAAGTAATTATTATTATTATTATTATTATTATTATTCTCCGCGAGCTGCAGGAACCACGTGATCCAGAATCCTTTTATGTATTTTTGTAGGCCTATTCTGACGAATTGATTCAATGTGTTAAAAAAACAAACAAAAAAACGTCCCAAATTGAAAAGGTTCAGTAATAATCTGGAGACATGTCTTTTCTCAAAATCCGAAAGGAGAGCGAGACGAGTCTGTTTTGATTTTTTTTGAAAAGCATCAAAAAAATCAAATAAAAAAATACAAAAAAACAAAAAAAAGTGGAGAAATTTAAATTAAAAAAAATGAAGAGAATTTACCCGGTGACCGGAGGGCGACCTTCAAAAACAATCCACGAAACACTTGAAGGTGAGTCTGAAGAATCGCATGGGAACAGAGAGTCACGGAGGGGACACCGAGGACGCAGTCACGGACGGGACACCGAGGACGCAGTCACGGAGAGGAGACACCACCGAGGACGCAGTCACGGAGGGGACACCGAGGACGCAGTCACGGACGGGACACCGAGGACGCAGTCACGGAGAGGAGACACCACCGAGGACGCAGTCACGGAGGGACACCGAGGACGCACCGGAGGAGGACACCAGTCACCGGAGCAGTCACGGAGAGGAGACACCACCGAGGACGCAGTCACGGAGGAGACACCACCGAGGACGCAGTCACGGTGGGGACACCACCGAGGACGCAGTCACGGAGGAGACACCACCACCGAGGACGCAGTCACGGAGGAGACACCACCGAGGACGCAGTCACGGAGGAGACACCGAGGACGGGAAGCAGCTTCGGCTTCAGTCCCGGCGGCGGGCGGCGGGCGGGTGGTGCAGTCTGTGCAGGAATTGCTGCAGCTCCATCAGAGATAACGAGAGAGAGAGAGAGAGAGGGTGAGAGAGGGGTTGAGGGAGAGAGAGACAAATGTCCGAAAGTACTTGAACGCGTCCTCTCAGCTGTCAAGTGTCCCGATAGAGACGCTGCTGCTGCCGCGAGGTATTTAAGGTCCTGTCCGTCCGTCTGTCTGACCGCCGGCTTTAAAAGGAGAAGCGTGACTGCTCATGGTGACGTCACGCCCGTGGCCACGCCCCCCCCCCCTCTCTCTCTCTCTCTCTTTCTGTGTCGTCGTTACCTTTTTACACGAGCCCCCCCTCCGGTCCTTTTACATCTTTGACGTCACAGGGATCCCCCCCCCCCCCTTCCTCTATTCAAACACACACGCACGCACGCACACACACGCACGCACGCACGCATACAGAGACAGACGTACACGCTTTCATTCATTATTTCTGCAGTATTCTCTGCAGCTGTGGCATTGAGATCCATTGAGTGTACTAGTGGTTATATATATTATATAATACATGTATATTATTGTTATTACACTAATATATAGCACATTATATGGATATAAGTTCTGGACTTTATTGAGTTTTTATCCTCGATTGTATTTGATGTGTTTTCGGCATTCCTGATACATCTAGGCCTAAGTGATTTGACCCGTTAACAAAATCTTTGTAAATCAGAACACAATCAACACAACGTTGAAAAACAGTGACAAAAAAATCAGCACAACCATTCTTTGTTTAGATGATGAAAAAGTGACCAAAATATCTGAAAGAGCAAAAAAAAAAAAATCGTTAAAAGTAAAATTTAATTTTAAAAAAAAAACGTCAAAAAAGTTACAAATAATTGTTAAAAAGATTTACTAAAAATAATTAAAAAACGTCTAAAAATTGTTTAAAAATTGACTATAACATAATTAAAAAAACGTCACAAAAATGTAAAAAAATTGTAAAAAATTGACTAAAACGTAATTTAAAAATGTCAACAAATTGGAATAAAAACGTTGAGAGAAGTGTAGAAAAAGAACAAAATGTTGAAATTTCAACCCAGAAGAACAAAGTTGGAGGTCGACGGGAAGACGACACGAAGGTTAAATAAATCAAATCAAATTAAATCAAATAAAAAATGCTATTATTATTATTATTATTATTATTTAATTCCACTGTCCATTAATATAATAAGCATACACCCCCTATGTTAAAATACAGGGGCATAAGTATACACCCCTCTATGTTAAAATACAGGGGGCATAAGTATACACCCCCTATGTTAAAATACAGGGGCATAAGTATACACCCCTATGTTAAAATACAGGGGGTATAAGTATACACCCCCTATGTTAAAATACAGGGGCATAAGTATACACCCCCTATGTTAAAATACAGGGGGCATAAGTATACACCCCTATGTTAAAATACAGGGGCATAAGTATACACCCCTATGTTAAAATACAGGGGTATAAGTATACACCCCCTATGTTAAAATACAGGGGCATAAGTATACACCCCCTATGTTAAAATACAGGGGGCATAAGTATACACCCCTATGTTAAAATACAGGGGCATAAGTATACACCCCCTATGTTAAAATACAGGGGCATAAGTATACACCCCCTATGTTAAAATACAGGGGGCATAAGTATACACCCCTATGTTAAAATACAGGGGGCATAAGTATACACCCCCTATGTTAAAATACAGGAGCATAAGTATACACCCCTATGTTAAAATACAGGGGCATAAGTATACACCCCCTATGTTAAAATACAGGGGGCATAAGTATACACCCCCTATGTTAAAATACAGGGGGCATAAGTATACACCCCCCTATGTTAAAATACAGGGGCATAAGTATACACCCCCCTATGTTAAAATACAGGGGCATAAGTATACACCCCCTATGTTAAAATACAGGGGCATAAATACACCCCCTATGTTAAAATACAGGGGGCATAAGTATACACCCCCTATGTTAAAATACAGGGCATAAGTATACACCCCCTATGTTAAAATACAGGGGCATAAGTATACACCCCTATGTTAAAATACAGGGGCATAAGTATACACCCCCCTATGTTAAAATACAGGGGGCATAAGTATACACCCCCTATGTTAAAATACAGGGGGCATAAGTATACACCCCTATGTTAAAATACAGGGGCATAAGTATACACCCCCTATGTTAAAAATACAGGGGCATAAGTATACACCCCTATGTTAAAAATACAGGGGGCATAAGTATACACCCCCTATGTTAAAATACAGGGGGCATAAGTATACACCCCCTATGTTAAAATACAGGGGCATAAGTATACACCCCTATGTTAAAATACAGGGGGCATAAGTATACACCCCCTATGTTAAAAAATACAGGGGGCATAAGTATACACCCCCTATGTTAAAATACAGGGGCATAAGTATACACCCCCCCTATGTTAAAATACAGGGGCATAAGTATACACCCCCTATGTTAAAATACAGGGGGCATAAGTATACACCCCCTATGTTAAAATACAGGGGGCATAAGTATACACCCCCTATGTTAAAATACAGGGGCATAAGTATACACCCCCTATGTTAAAATACAGGGGGCATAAGTATACACCCCCCTATGTTAAAATACAGGGGGCATAAGTATACACCCCTATGTTAAAATACAGGGGGCATAAGTATACACCCCTATGTTAAAATACAGGAGCATAAGTATACACCCCCTATGTTAAAATACAGGGGGCATAAGTATACACCCCCTATGTTAAAATACAGGGGCATAAGTATACACCCCTATGTTAAAATACAGGGGCATAAGTATACACCCCCTATGTTAAAATACAGGGGGCATAAGTATACACCCCCTATGTTAAAATACAGGGGGCATAAGTATACACCCCCCTATGTTAAAATACAGGGGGCATAAGTATACACCCCCTATGTTAAAATACAGGGGGCATAGTATACACCCCCCCTATGTTAAAATACAGGGGCATAAGTATACACCCCTATGTTAAAATACAGGGGCATAAGTATACACCCCCTATGTTAAAATACAGGGGGCATAAGTATACACCCCTATGTTAAAATACAGGGGGCATAAGTATACACCCCTATGTTAAAATACAGGGGCATAAGTATACACCCCCCTATGTTAAAATACAGGGGCATAAGTATACACCCCTATGTTAAAATACAGGGGCATAAGTATACACCCCCTATGTTAAAATACAGGGGGCATAAGTATACACCCCTATGTTAAAATACAGGGGCATAAGTATACACCCCCTATGTTAAAATACAGGGGCATAAGTATACACCCCCTATGTTAAAATACAGGGGCATAAGTATACACCCCCTATGTTAAAATACAGGGGCATAAGTATACACCCCCTATGTTAAAATACAGGGGGCATAAGTATACACCCCCTATGTTAAAATACAGGGGCATAAGTATACACCCCTATGTTAAAATACAGGGGGCATAAGTATACACCCCTATGTTAAAATACAGGGGGCATAAGTATACACCCCCTATGTTAAAATACAGGGGGCATAAGTATACACCCCTATGTTAAAATACAGGGGCATAAGTATACACCCCTATGTTAAAATACAGGGGCATAAGTATACACCCCCTATGTTAAAATACAGGGGGGCATAAGTATACACCCCCTATGTTAAAATACAGGGGCATAAGTATACACCCCTATGTTAAAATACAGGGGGCATAAGTATACACCCCCTATGTTAAAATACAGGGGGCATAAGTATACACCCCCCTATGTTAAAATACAGTTGCAGCAGTTATTAATCCCAGTGTTACACTAGTGTCTTTCTGCTGATCTGTTACAGGACCTTCTGTTTTAACATGAGTCACATGTCACAATCTATATTTATCGATGCTGTTTATTACCAACATGTACACATCACTAACAACGTGTTGTGTTCATTACACATTGTCTAAGACAGATTTGACATGTGACATTAAAAATACTGCATGTCCTCAACTGGAGCATACAGTACAATCATGAGATTGTACATGAACGTATGTGTTCCCCTCATCTACCAGATATACTACTATATATACTATATATACTTTATATACCAGGTGAGTCCTCCACTCTGCATCAGATCATAGTCACGACGCCCGTGACTAACCTTGCTATCTGTGGAGTTATTTGTGTATTTTCGGGTCCTGATCCTTTCTTTTGTGCCTCAGCTGCCATTGGGACCTCACTCCTGCCTTCCACTAGACCAGAACCACCACTACGGGACCAGAACCACCACCAACACCGGAGAAGAACCACCACCATGGGACCAGAACCACCACCACGGGACCATAACCACCACCACGGGTGCAGAACCTCCACCACAGGACCAAAACCACCACTAGACCAAAACCACCACCACTGGACCAGAACCACCACCACTGGACCCCACCACTGTGTGTGTGTGTGTGTGTGTGTGTGTGTGGGTCTCTGCCCCCCTCTGGTGGTTCAGCCACCAAACTACAACAACAGCCTTCATTCACCTGAAGCAACGACATGATTTTAAATTCTTATTTTAATTTGTGAATGAAAAACTAATTTTTAATGTAACTTTATCAGTATTAGATTTAATTGGGAGTACTTCAAAAATCATTAAAACATCTTTCTGCATGGAGTACTTTTACTTTTAATACTTAAGAGAGAGGACAACATGAAGACAACATGAGGGCAACATGAGGACAACATGAGGGCAACATGAGGACAACATGAGGATGACATGAAGACAACACGAGGGCAACATGAGGACAACATGAGGGCAACATGAGGACAACATGAGGACAATATGAGGGCAACATGAGGGCAACATGAAGACAACATGAGGACAACATGAGGGCAACATGAGGACAACATGAGGGACACATGAAGACAACATGAGGACAACATGAGGGCAACATGAGGGCAACATGAAGACAACATGGGGACAACATGAAGACATGAAGACAACATGAGGGCAACATGAGGATGACATGAAGACAACACGAGGGCAACATGAGGGCAACATGAGGGCAACATGAGGACAACATGAGGACAATATGAGGGCAACATGAGGGCAACATGAGGACAATATGAGGACAACATGAAGACAACATGAAGACAACACGAGGGCAACATGGGGACAACATGAGGACAACATGAAGACAACATGAAGACAACACGAGGGCAACATGGGGACAACATGAGGACAACATGAAGACAACATGAGGGCAACATGAGGACAACATGAAGACAACATGAAGGCAACATGAAGACAACATGAAGACAACATGAGGGCAACATGAAGACAACATGAGGGCAACATGAAGACAACATGAGGGCAACATGAAGACAACATAAGGGCAACATGAAGACAACATGAGGGCAACATGAAGACAACATGAGGACAACATGAGGGCAATATGAAGGCAACATGAAGACAACATGAAGACAACATGAGGGCAACATGAAGACAACATGAGGACAACATTTATCCTTTATTTAACCAGGTAATACCCATTGAGATTAAAAATCTCTTTTTGGCAAGGGAGACCTGGCCAAGATAGGCATCAAAATTACATCACATCATTACATACGTACAAATACACACACATAAAAACCAAATATGCACTTACAATGAAATCTCAATTAAAACATTGACATGTGCGGGAGAAGTCCAACTCAAAGCTTCTCATTTTCAGCTTAAACATACTCAAAGGAACCAATTTACTAAATTTCAAGTTCTTCTGCAGCAAATTCCATGTAAAGGGGGCAGAGTGAGCCCCAGCTCAGTACTGACCCGTGGGACAGAGAACAAGACAACAGCCTGAGAACCGAGAGAGTAACGACCAGTACTTTTGTTCATAAGAAGTGAACATAAATAAGATGGAAGCGCACCAAGAATAGCCTATATATATATAAAAGTATACCAATGACAAAGCCTCCGTGTAGCCAAGGCAGACCACCCTACACCAGAATACAGCTCACAGTGATGGGTGCGAACTTTACAATTAGTAATAAATCTCAACGATGCATGATAGGCTGCGTCAATCACCTGAAGGCATTGAGCAGATGAATGCATATATAGTATATCACCATAATCCAGCGCAGTTAAAAAAGTTGATGCCACTAATCGTTTTTTAACATTAAAAGAAAAGCACAGCTTATTTCAAAAGTAAAAACCCAATTTTAGTCTCAACTTTCTCACTAGACAGTGAACATGAGGCTTGAATGATAAACAGTCATCAATAACAATACCAAGATACTTATAAGTTGTAACAGTCTGTATTTCACGTCCATCAAGAGTAACCACTGAGGGAACATTCAGTGGCCTGTTCCGAAGGTCTGTGAAAAGCGTACATTTGGTTTTGTCTGCATTGAGCACAAGTTTCAGCTGTAGCAAAGTATTTTGGACCACATTGAAAGCATTCTGTAAATGTGCAATGGCTTGTTTAAGAGAAGGTGCACAGCAGTAAATAACTGTGTCATCTGCATAAAAATGAAAGTTTGCATCAGACACATGTCGATTAAGATCATTTATATAAATAGTAAATAAAAGAGGGCCTAATATAGAGCCTTGTGGAACCCCTTTAAAGATTGGTAAAATACCAGAGTGAACACCATCATAATTAATGCACTGAGTTCTGTCACCAAGATAGTTTGAGAACCAAGAGACAGTTTTCTTTGAAAACCCCGATTTAAGAAGCCTAATCTTTAAAACATCATGATCAACCGTGTCAAAAGCTTTTGACAAATCAATAAAAAGTGATGCACAGTGCTCCTTCTTTTCACGGGCAACAGAGATATCATGTATCACCTTCATTGCAGCTGTGATGGTACTATGTTTTTTTCTAAAACATGACTGAACTGAGGATAAAATATCCTGTGCATGCAAGAAGTCTTTCATCTGATCACTCACCAGGGATTCAAGCGTTTTGGCCAAAACAGACAAATTAGAAATTGGTCTATAATTATTTAAGTTTGTCGGGTCCCCCCCTTTCAGTAATGGGCAAACAAATGCAGATTTCCATATTTTGGGAATAGTGTTGCTCTTTAAAGTAAAGTTAAAAAGGTACGTTAGAGGCTGTGCTACACAATCAGCAGCTATTTTGAAGAAATAGGGTTCTATGAGATCAGGTCCTGGGGGTTTTTCAGGAATCAGTCCTTTTAGTGCTTTTTGAACGTCATCCACTGAAAATGGAGCGAGATTGAAGACACTTGTAGTGACTGGTACATCTCTACAAGATGTCCCAGTATAAGGACAAACAGTGTCAAACAAAGAACCCGACTGAATAAAATGCTCATTAAAATGATTCAATATCTCCAGCTTGTCATAAACTACTACAGACTCTTTCATAATAGAAGAAGGAACATTAATACTATCTTTGTTAGGAGAAAGTAATTTTATAGCCTTCCAGAATTTTCTGGGGTCATTTAAAGTATTAGTAGTGGTTGACAGATAAAAATCAGATTTTGCTTTCTTAATAGAGGAAGAACATTTGTTTCTTAGCTGTCTAAAAACAAGCCAATCAGACGAAGAGCCCGATTTTCTTGCTTTGGCCCAAGCTAAATTGCGGCCTGAAGAATATCTCCAAGCTCAGAGGAAAACCAGGGATTGTCCCGCCCCTTAACTCCTAATCTCTTTATTGGGGCGTGTTTATTTAGTACTTGCAGAAAACTATCCCGGAAAAAGATCCAGGCTGACTCCACATCGGGAATCAGCTCTATTCTACTCCAGTCACAATTAAACAAATCATGGCAAAAGCCCTGTTCATTATATTTTTTTGAGATTCCTCTTACATATTACACGAGGTTTACATTTAGGCAACTTAGTATTCCTTACAGCAGTGATAACGCAGTGGTCACTTAGGTCATTGCAAAAAACACCCACAGCAGAAAATCTGTGCGGAGCATTAGTCAAAATTAAATCAATTAAAGTGGATTTCTCATGGCACTTAAGATTTAAACGAGTGGGAGAGTTGATTAACTGTGTAAAGTTGACAGAGTCACAAAATGACTTAAATTCATCTGAGCAAGGTTTCAGCCAGTCCCAGTTTAGGTCACCTGCTAAAATAATTTCAGAATAGTCCAATTTGGATAAGAGTTGAATAAGAGACTGCGATGCAGTACTCAGGGCAGAAGGAGGCCTATAACACCCAACAACAGTAACATAAAGGCCCTTGGCCAACTCCACCTTCACGGCCAAAAATTCCAGCTGCTTACCAATTGATTCTGAGTGGACTAACTTCACATTAAATTTCGATTTAGCATAAATAGCAACCCCACCACCCTTCCTTAATCTGTCAGTACGAAACACATTATAACCACCCATTCCAATGTCCATATCAGTGATTGATTTGGTCAGCCAGGTTTCAGACAGCACAACAATATCCGCATCCGTTAAATTCACCCAAATTCTAAGCAGATCCATTTTGGGTAACAAACTGCGGACATTTAGGTGAATTACACTCAAACCAGACGGCCATGGAATACACTGCAACTCAGGGCCTGGATTTGGCTGCACATTACCAGATAAAAGCAGCAATAAGAACATTAACCATCTCTGTTTACCATCAGTATACAAAGGATCTATAGAGTTTTTAAGATGAAAGTCCCAATAATGTCTGTCATCAAATGCAAAATAGTCATTTAAAATCAAAAGATTTTGCAGCTGAAGAATATCTCTGGGTAGAAACCAGGCTAAATTTGAGTCCTCTGCCAACTCTTTCGGCCTTTGAGAGGAATGCACTAAGGCTGAACAGTTGAATCCATAGGCCATGTCCAGAGAGCCATAAATATTGTAAGATGTACTCACCCAGAGCAAATCACTTGATCTTAGATTTTGCACAAACAATGAGCAAAGCAGCATTAAAAGAAAAGCCATGTTAGCAGAGGATGTTAGCAAAATCCGAATGAGCAGACAAGGCCTCAGGATCCACGCAGAGCCTGGAGATGTTGGCTGGGCTGCTAGGGCCTAAAGAAGCTAGCAGAACCTCAAGATCCAAGTGAGGCCTGGAAAGGCTAGCAAGGCCACAGGATCCAAACTGCGCCTAGAAATAGAAATAGTAACTGGGCTGCTAGGGCCTGAAGCCTAGAGATGGTAGCAGGGTTAAAGCTGGGCTAGAAAAAGGAGGTTGGTAGCTAGGCTGTTAGGGCCTGAAGCCTAGAGATGGTAGCTGGGCTGCTAAGGCCTAAAGGGGCTACCAGGGCCTCACGATCCAAGTAGAGCCAGAAGATGGAAGCTGGGCTGCTAGGTCCTGGAGAGGCTAGGAGGGCCTCAATATCCAAGTAGAGCCAGGGGGTGGTAGCTGGGTTGTTAAGGCCTGGAGTCTCAAGATGGTAGCTGGACTGCTAGGGCTAACAGAGCCTCAGAATTCAGGTAGAGCCAAGAGATGGAAGCTTTTCTGCAGCAACGTAGTCCATAGTCTAATAAAAAATACTTCATCTAAAAGCCAAAGAGCTCAGATCATGGAATCTGCCAAAAAATGTCTCCATATATGAGTATAAAAGCAAACAAAATGAGTATAACTGAGTTTAGATAAAAGTGACAAACACACGTCAAACCATACATGCTGCCATCTTGGATTGTACATGAGGGCAACATGAGGGCAACATGAAGACAACATGAGAGCAACATGAGGGCAACATGAAGACAACATGGGGACAACATGGGGGCAACATGAGGGCAACATGAAGACAACATGAGGGCAACATGGGGACAACATGAGGACAACATGAGGGCAACATGAAGACAACATGAGGGCAACATGGGGACAACATGAGGACAACATGAAGACAACATGAGGACAACATGAAGACAACATGGGGACAACATGGGGGCAACATGAAGACAACATGAGGGCAACATGGGGACAACATGAGGACAACATGAAGACAACATGAGGACAACATGAAGACAACATGAGGGCAACATGAGGGCAACATGAGGACAACATGAGGGCAACATGAGGACAACATGAGGGCAACATGAGGGCAACATGAGGGCAACATGAGGACAACACGAGGGCAACATGAAGGTTAAATAACATTTTCACTGCAGGACTAGTACTGCAGTGAGTACTTTTACTGCAGTACTAGCGGATGTGAATACTTCTTCCAGTGCGAGTATAAATCACGACAGAACAAAAGATTCCAGATTTATTAACGTTACAGAATGATACAGTTCTTTCAGTTTCGAGGTACTTTAAAGGAAACATTCGCCCAAAAAACCTGAAACTGACTCGAGTCCATCGACCCCCCGTTTTTAGCGACCAGAGCGTCTGTCACTGTCCAATGAGACGAGAGCGCAGATGCGAGCCGCGTGTGTCACTTTGCAACAAGTAGCCTGAAAATGGAGCTACTTAACCAAGTTGGTTCACTGCTAGCTTGGCTACAAGTTAGCATCAAACACAACAAAGGCTGTCAGGTGAATGGTGTTATGAGCTAACGTTAGCATAGCATCAATCACAGCTAGCTAAAACGTTTTTTAAATGATTTCCATCTTCTGTTATTGTTCTTAATGATAAACTTTATTATTTCATTGTGGAAGTGGTCTAACTCAGACCTGGGTCTGATTCAGGACCACACGTGGAAGTGGTCTAACTCAGACCTGGGTCTGATTCAGGACCACATGGAAGTGTTCTAACTCAGACCTGGGTCTGGTTCAGGACCACACGTGGAAGTGGTCTAACTCAGACCTGGGTCTGGTTCAGGACCACACGTGGAAGTGGTCTAACTCAGACCTGGGTCTGATTCCACTTTTTCAAAAACAAACACAGAAACTTTAAGGCACCGAGGTGAAGATACATAACAACAGGGTTAAAGATAAGGCACCCTTTCACAATAAAAAACTGCAAAACCTTCACAATAAAAGCTTATTACTTTAGGTTGATTTTTAAATGGAAGCAGGTGAAGCTGCTCGGAGGCATTTTCACCTTTATTATTATTTTTCCATTTTGAAATAATAAATATGGGCTTTTATTTTGAAATGAATATTATGTAAAAGACAAACAAGTCTTTTAAGTTTTTTTCAGTCTTTGATGACAAGAAAATGTTGACGAGGCGCTTTTGTATTTGTAAAAAAACAAATAATAAACAAAGTTTTTAATTCCAAAAAGCAGCTGAGAGCATCTTTTGTTGCTACGACAACAGCTACTGCTACAGAATCCTAGCGCGCTATGCTAACGTTAGATAAACAAAGTGGTGGAGCGAGCTAGAGAAAGAACAGAGAGAGAGAGAGAGAGAGAGAGAGGGGGAGGGAGGGAGGGAGTGGAGGAGGGGGGAGAGAGTGAGAGAGAGAGAGGAGAGTGAGAGGGAGGGAGAGAGAGAGAGAGAGAGAGAGAGAGGAGAGAGAGAGAGAGGGGGGAGGGAGAGAGAGAGGGAGAGAGAGAGAGAGGGGAGAGAGAGAGGGGGAGAGAGAGGAGGGGAGAGAGAGAGGGAGGGGGGAGAGAGAGGAGAGAGAGAGAGGGAGAGGGGGGGGAGATGGGAGAGAGAGAGGGAGGAGAGAGGGAGAGAGGGAGAGAGGGGAGAGAGGGAGGAGAGAGAGAGATGGAGAGAGAGAGAGAGAGAGAGAGAGAGGGAGAGGGAGAGAGAGAGAGAGGGGAGGGAGGGAGAGAGAGAGAGAGAGAGGGAGAGAGAGGGGGAGGGGGAGAGAGAGGAGAGAGGAGAGGGAGAGAGATGGAGAGAGAGAGAGAGAGAGAGAGGAGAGGGAGGGAGAGAGAGAGGGAGAGAGAGAGGGAGAGATGGAGAGATGGAGAGAGGGAGAGAGGGAGAGAGAGAGAGAGGGAGGGAGGGAGAGAGATGGAGATGGAGAGAGAGAGAGGGAGAGAGGGAGGGAGGGAGAGAGATGGAGAGAGAGAGAGAGAGAGGGGGAGAGAGAGAGGGAGAGAGGTGCTAATGTTAGATAAAGTGAGTTCCCTGACCCCGCAGCACCGGTCATGTTGTATAACTCTCTGTGCTCCGACTCCATGTTTTCCTGTTGTTATGGAAACCCGTAACCAACGGCGACGTCATCACATCAACCAGCGTGGCGAGCCTGGTGCCGGCGCCGGGCTCGGTGCGTCCCTGAAGAAAACTTCAGCTTAATGTTCCAGAACAAAGGGGCGCCCGGGTAGCTCACATGGTAGAGTGCGCCCATATGTAGAGGTTGTGTCTGTGTATGTGTGTGTCTACCTATAGATGTGTGTGTGTATACATGTATGTGAATTTGTGTGTTGGTGTGTGTGTGTGTGTGTGTGTGTGTGTGTGTGTGTGTGTGTGTGTGTGTGTGTGTGTGTGTGTGTGTGTGTGTGTAGGTGAAGGTCTGTCGCTCAGGATCCTTTCTGTTTACCTTCACACCTGGAGGACACATGCAAGCAGAGAAGAAGAAACACACTCGTTAGACTTCCTGAACACGTCTGCTACAGAAGCTACTTTATGAACAACGTCGAGCATCGCAGATCCTCAATGTCGCCCTATAAGGGCACAGATTACAGTGTGTGTGTGTGTGTGTGTGTGTGTTGCGTTTGCATGTATCTGTGTGTGCATGCATGTACTGTATATGTGTTTGTTTGTTTGTATATGTATTTATGTGTGTGTGTGGGCCTATGTGTACATGCGTGTATGTGTGTGTGTCTTTGTATGTGTGCATGCGTGAATATGTGTGTATGCGTGTGCACATGTGAGCGTGTGTGTGCGTGCGTGTGTATGTCTGTTTGGCCATGTCTGTGCATGTGTGGATATGTTTATGTATGTGTGTGTGTTTGCATGTACTGTATGTGTGTTTGTTTGTATGTATGTGTGTGTCTGTCTGTCTGTGTATGTGTGTGTGTTTGCATGTGTGTGTGTGTCTTTGTGTGTATGCGTGTGTGCACCTGCGAGCATGTCTCTGTGTGCGTGTCTGTAAGTGTGTGTGTCTGTGTGTAAGTGTGTGTCTGTCTCTTAACGTCTCTTATTTGCTTAAGAGGTATAATGAGTGAAAAATAGTGAAAATGTTCCAAGCACACATAACGTAACGGTTTCTTACCTGACTTCATTCGCTCCATGTAAATAATCACTACTTTTATCATTGTAAAACACACTACATTCAAAGTGGACAGAAACTAAATAAAACTACCAAAAGTCCGTCTTGGTTCATCTTTCCACTGTTCCAACAATCACCACTCTGGTCTGGTTGGAATAAACTCTTAATTCACCCATTTACATGTGGAGATATGCTGCTCTAAAAGTAGTGATTATACATGCTAAAAGTAGTGATTATTTACATGGAGTCTGGTGGAGATATGCTGCTCTATACATGCTAAAAGTAGTGATTATTTACATGGAGTCTGGTGGAGATATGCTGCTCTATACATGCTAAAAGTAGTGATTATTTACATGGATAGTCATGCTAAAAAGTAGTGATTATTTACATGGAGTCTGGTGGAGATATGCTGCTCTATACACGCTAAAAGTAGTGATTATTTACATGGAGTCTGGTGGAGATATGCTGCTCTATACACACACACAAGTATATATATATATATATATATATATATTTACCTTAAATGTACCTACAAATTAAAACAAGCTGCAGAAGTGTTTGAGTTCATGTTCTATGTTTATATAAAACTTATATTTACAGGTTCAGAGTCGACAACCGAGCCCATCGGAAACACATTTCACACACAACCTTCCACACAGGAAGAGGAAGTCAAGCAGCCGAAACAAGGCTTTCGATTGGTTGTCCCATCTGATAGATTTGCACACCGCCCATCCCGCCACCAAAACATCTGGAGCGCCGTGCAGACGTGTGACTGCCACCAGAACATCTCTGGTGACCGCCCCAGAACATCTGCAGGCGTGTGACCGCCACCAGAACATCTGGCAGGCGTGTGACCGCAGAACATCTGCGCGCAGGCGTGTGACCGCCACCAGAACATCTGGAGCGCCGTGCAGACGTGTGACCGCCACCAGAACATCTGGAGCGCCGTGCAGACGTGTGACCGCCACCAGAACATCTGGAGCGCCGCGCAGACGTGTGACCGCCACCAGAACATCTGGAGCGCCGCGCAGACGTGTGACCGCCACCAGAACATCTGGACGGTGACCGCCACCAGAACATCTGAGGCGTGTGACGCCACCAGAACATCTGGAGCGCCGCGAGACGTGTGACCGCCACCAAAACATCTCTGGAGCCAGAACATCCGTGCAGACGTGTGACCGCCACCAGAACATCTGGAGCGCCGTGCAGACGTGTGACCGCCACCAGAACATCTGGAGCGCCGCGCAGACGTGTGACCGCCACCAGAACATCTGGAGCGCCGCGCAGACGTGTGACCGCCACCAAAATAACATAAGCAGCAAATCAACCTTTCATTCCCACTTTAAATTAAAACAAATCATATGTATAAAGTGTGTGTATATATATATATATATATATATATATATATACACACACACACACACACATATATACATACATACATATACATACATATCTACATGCATATACATATATACTGTATGTATATATACACATATAGTACATCTATACATACGCATATTTATATATACACACATATATATATATATATTAAGACATATACTGTATATATACATACATATATATTTATTTATTAATTTCCCAAAAAGACAGAAACCTTTTTTCTTTTTTTACAAAAACAACAATATAAAATAACATTGTTTTCTTTTTGTTCTTTTTTCAGAAAAACCCTTTGATTCAGACGACGATGAAACTATTTATCGAGAAGTCGTTTTTCTTTGGAAGCACACGCTCTCTGTTCAAAATGATGCGTTCAGGGGCCGGTAAGAAACCCTAAAACCTCAACGTGGAGCCGGGATCGGTCCCGAAGGTTTTGGGGGGGGTTGATGTTTTCACCGAGCAGCTCGACATCAAACATCATCATCTATAATAATAATAATTATAATAATAAAGTCCTTCATGGATTCAAACGCAGCTGATGAAAAACGTCGGAGATATTCCAGCAAATGAAAACGTTTTGATTCCATTTGTTACCTATAAAATATCAAATAAACCACAAAGTCAATGCTTTCGTTTCCAGAGTCCGAGGTGAATCAATAATCATGAGCGCAATACGAGGAAATAACACTGATTTTTGAGGATTTTCAAAAAGGGGAACTATGCAGTTTTTTTTTTTAGATTAAAGGGCCCATATTCTGCTCATCTTCAGGTTCATAACTGTATTTTGAGGTTGTTCCAGAATTGGTTTCCATGGTTTCATTTTCAAAAAACACCAAATTTTGGAAACCAGATCTCACTCAAAACAGCATGGATGGTTATTTTACAGGTAGGGTGGGATGTGTGTGTGTGTGTAAACATCAGAGACACAAAATAACCCCCAAACCCAGAAAAAGATGTTTTTCCATGATATGGGCCCTTTAAGTTATCTTAACTCAACAGCTTCGGAGTCTTTGGAATGGTTACAGGACTGTTTCTGGGTTGAATGGTGGTCGTCTACCGCCGGTTACTGCGCTGCAGCTCTGAACCTCCTGCCGGCCGCTGCGTGGCAGCATTTTTTATTCGTCCGTCTTTTCATGACGCGTGCAGCAGAGAACGCACCGTCATTGGTTCAAATACACATGAGGGCGGGTCTTATTGGCCATTTAAAGCCATGTGACCACTAAAATGTACTGTGGTTTGCTGAAAATCATGTCAATCAACCAGACATACACGTGCATTTGTTTATGAATTTTTGAGAGACGAGCGAGACAACGTCTCCGACAGAGGAGGACGTGGACAGGGAGGGCGGGGACAAACGGGTGAAAATCGCGCCGACACGTCTACCGCCGGTCCACATCCTCCTCTGTCGGAGACGTCGTCTCGCTCGTCTCTCAAAATATCATAAACAAAACGCACATGTATGTCTGGTTGATTGACATGATTTTCAGCAAACTACAGTACATTTTAGTGGTCACATGGCTTTAAATGGCCAACAAGACCCGCCCTCATGTGTATTTGAACCAATGACGGTGCGTTCTCTGCTGCATGCGTCATGAAAAGACCGACGAATACAAAATGCTGCCTACGCAGCGGCCGGCGGTAGATGTGTCGTCGCGAAGCATCCGGCACAAACGGGTTAAGAAAGCGGGCGTGCATGGTCACATGATGTCATCTTCGTCAGAAGATGAAATGAGCGCTGGAGTCCTGAACGCATCCCAGACACCAAATGAAGAAGACGTAATGATTGGTTGAGGTTCGGAGACGGGATTTCTCGGCTGCGTTTTTATTCCCCGTTCATCCTTTTTAAACTCTCATTTGAGTTTTTCTGAAAAATTCAGTCAGCGTCACGTTGGACTCGGAGACAGTTTCCAGTATTTTGGGACACGTTGTAATCTGTTACATCAAAACATGATTAGGAGATAAATGAGCAGGGCTCAACGATAAGGCTGGGCTTCATTTACGCAATTTAGTATTTATTTATTTTTTAAACTTTTTTTTTTTTCTTAACATTTGGCGATTTCTTAGAATAAGTTTATCCGGTGTTGTTTTTCAACATAAAAAAATAAATAAAGAAATAATTATATATATTTTTTGTTTTTGCCGATTTTTGGCAATTTCCACAAAGATTTTTTTTAGTGTTTTCTGTCGAGGATTTTTTCAGTGTAATTTTTTTGATGTATAACAATTTTTTTATTAAATGTTTGACGTTTCCGTCATTTACGCTTTGTTTATTTTTAATACATTTTTGACATTTTATTCAACTTTTGTTGTTTTTGACTCTTTTGACAGCTTTAAGAGGTTTCTTTTTAATGTTTTTTTTCTGAACTTTTGGACAATTCTTTCAATGCTTTTTTGCCACTGGGGCGATTTTTCTCAGGACTTTTTTTTTTTCTTCTCAATCATTTCTTTCCATGTGATTTGTTGGAAAAGAAACTATTTGTGCAGAAGGCCAGTCGCATAAAAACAGACTTCAGGCAAGTCGAATCTTCTCTCACTTGCTCGACCGAAAGCGTAAAAAAACAAAAACAAAACCTTATAGTTGAATCCAGATGAATAAAAAGCACAACAATCATCCGTTTCATTCGTGACAAAAACCTTTTGCAGGGAAAGCCTTATTCGCCTCAACTCGTGTTGCCGGCTGCACAGTGAAATCATCCAATCAGACGGCAGACTCGCCTCCAGCAGGAAAACAACAATCAACACATTATCAAGAGTCAGCTCCTCCTCGTCTCAGTCAGTTAGTAAAGTGAAGAGTTTTAAGGCAGAGAGGGCGAGACAGGAAACGGGCAGACGGCGGTCAGGGTTTCTGAGACGCTGCAGCTCCTTCCTCCTCGTCCCGTTGTGCTTTGAGCGGTTAGTCTGGCATGCGGACGGCGAGCGGGAGAGACGTTACGCCTTCCTGCGCTCTGAGGGGGGAGGGGAAACCAGAGGTTAGTGTTCAAAGAAGAGCAGAGTTAAAATCGTCAGGACGTTTCTCTCCAGAAGGAGTCAGAAGGAGAAAGTTACAGCAAGACTCCTTTTCAAATCACACAGTGCTATATACTCCCAGAAGTCTCCTTTTCATATCACATGAGTGATATATACTCCCAGAACTCTCCTTTTCATATCACATGAGTGCTATATACTCCAGGAACTCTCCCTTTCATATCACGTGTGCTATATACTCCAGGAACTCTCCTTTTCATATCACATGTGTGCTATATACTCCCAGAACTCTCCTTTTCATATCACATGAGTGCTATATACTCCCAGAACTCTCCTTTTCATATCACATGAGTGCTATATACTCCCAGAACTCTCCTTTTCATATCACATGTGTGCTATATACTCCAGGAACTCTCCTTTTCATATCACAGGAGTGCTATATACTCCAGGAACTCTCCTTTTCATATCACAGGAGTGCTATATACCTCAGAAACTCTCCTTTTCATATCACATGAGTGCTATATACTCCAGGAACTCTCCTTTTCATATCACATGAGTGCTATATACTCCAGGAACTCTCCTTTTCATATCACATGAGTGCTATATACTCCGAGAACTCTCCTTTTCATATCACACAAACGCTATATACTCCCAGAACTCTCCTTTTTATATCACGTGTGCTATATACTCCAAGAAGTCTCCTTTTCATATCACACGAGTACTATATAGTCCAGGAACTCTCCTTTTCATATAGTCAGGAACTCTCCCTTTCATATCACAAAAAAGTATTTACTCACTCCCACATGAGTGCTATATACTAGTCTCCTTTTTATATCACATGAGTGCTATATACTCCAGGAACTCTCCTTTTTATATCACACAAACGCTATATACTCCCAGAAGTCTCCTTTTCATATCAAAGGAGTGGTATTTACTCCAGGAACTCTCCCTTTCATATCACACAAACGCTATATACTCCAAGAAGTCTCCAAGAACTCTCCTTTTTATATCACATGAGTGCTATATACTCCAGGAACTCTCCCTTTCATATCACACAAACGCTATATACTCCAAGAAGTCTCCTTTTCATATCACAGGAGTGCTATTTACTCCCAGAACTCTCCTTTTCATATCACAGGAGTGTAGGCCTGCATGATTAATCGCTACAAAATCGCGTTCTCGATTCACCTTGTTGGAGACAGAGAGAGACACTGAGTTTCCACAAGGATCGGGCCGCTTACAACTAGCTCGTTGTCATAGCAGTTTTTTTTTTGGAATTCATGGTCAAGAAATCTCATTTTTAGGAAATTATACTTAATTCTTGAGTTAAAAAAGCAAAAATTATTAATCGTTTGGACTAATATTAAAAGAAGGATAATCACACAAGTGTCAACGCTCAGTCAGGATAAAAAATATTTCCTTTTTCAAAATGCAAAAAAAATTGAATAAAACACCTAAAATTCAATGAGTTCCTCTATATATATATATATATATATATATATATATATATATATATATATATATATATATATTATATACACACACACACACACACACACACACACACACACACACACACACAGGACCTATTCATGCACAAATGGAAAGATGTCAGAGTGTGTGTGTGTGGGGGGCTGCACCCTGAGCAGTTTGGGGGGGGTACGGTGCCTTGCTCAAGAGCAGGAGGTGAACTGGCATCTCTCCAGCCACCAATCCCCACTCTGTACTTTGGTCCGAATGGGGAATTGAACCAGCAACCCTCCCAACCCAACTCCCTACAAACTGAGCTACTACCCCCATCATAAAGAAAGCTATAGAGGAAAATAACAAGCTTTTAATTTACACAGAATTTTGAATATAGAGTACGTGTGTGTGTGTGTGTGTGTGTGTGTGTGTGTGTGTGTGTGTGTGTGTGTGTGTGTGTGTGTGTGTGTGTGTGTGTGTGTGCGTGCGTTTATACACGGGTGAATATATTCAAAGCACATCCGCAAGTCGTCCCTCTCATAGACTACCCACCACCCTAAAAGGAGTTTTTCCTCACCACTGTTGCATCTGTAAATTATAGAGAGGTCTAGACCTGCTCTATCTGTAAATTATAGAGCGGTCTAGACCTGCTCTATCTGTAAATTATAGAGTGGTCTAGACCTGCTCTATCTGTAAATTATAGAGAGGTCTAGACCTGCTCTATCTGTAAATTATAGAGCGGTCTAGACCTGCTCTATCTGGAAATTATAGAGAAATTATCTATCTGTAAATTATGGTCTAGACCTGCTCTATCTGAAATTATAGAGTGGTCTAGACCTGCTCTATCTGTAAATTATAGAGAGGTCTAGACCTGCTCTATCTGTAAATTATAGAGTGGTCTAGACCTGCTCTATCTGTAAATTATAGAGAGGTCTAGAAAGAGAGAGAGAGAGAGAGAAACAGAGAGAGAGAGAGACCGAGACAAAGAGAGAGAGAGAGAAACAGACAGACAGACAGACAGAGAGAGAGAGACAGAGAGAGAGAAAGACAAAGAGAGAGACAGAGACAAAGAGAGAGAGAGAGACAGACAGAGAGACAGAGAGACACAGACAGAGCGAGAGAGAGACACAGACAGAGAGAGAGAGAGAGACATTGAGAGACAGAGAGACAGACAGAGAGAGACAGACAGAGAAAGACAGAGAAAGAGACAAAGACAGAGAGAGAGAGACACAGAGACAGACAGACAGACAGAGAGTCACTTCACCAGCACTGACTTTGGCAGAAACGCCTCCATCTCGGGTCTGACGTCCGTCCGCGGCGTCGCCGATGACGCCGCAGCGGAGGCGCCGAGGGGCGTGGCGCCGCCGGCCGCTTTGGGGAGGCTGTACATGTAGACGGCGCCGATGACGAGCCCGGCGCCCGCCGTGAACAGCAGGTCCACGTGGAAGCCGAACAGGTAGACGGACGTCACCGTGGAGACGACGATGGAGAAGGACGTGGCGAAGCCCTTCAGGATGTTGTCGGCGTACTTCACCACCACGGCGACCAGCAGCCCGCCGAACGCCTGGTTGAAGATGACGCACCACACCATGTCGGTGTAGCCGAACAGGAAGCCGCGCTCGGCGATGGCGGCGCCGTCGTTCCACCACAGTCCCAGCATGCCGAGCGCCGTGCCGAAGATGCCCAGCTGCACGTTCCTCACCCAGACGGACGCCGAGCTGCCCTTCAGGATCTTCTCGAAGTAAACACCGGCGAAGCCCGACGACAGGCAGCTGATCACCACGGCGACCAGGCCAACGGTGTAGTTCTGGTTGGAGCCGCCCGACACCGCCGCCTCCTTCTTCCCCTCCTGCTCCACCTGAGAGACACCAGCAGCATTTATCTCGGTTTATAAAGTTTATAAAGTAATGCTGCCTGTCTTTCTCTGTCTCTCTCTCTACCTGCCTGTCTCTCTCTACCTGTCTGTCTCTCTCTACCTGTCTGTCTGTCTCTACCTGTCTGTCTCTCTTTACCTGTCTGTCTCTCTCTCTACCTGCCTCTCTCTCTCTCTCTATACCTGCCTGTCTCTCTCTACCTGTCTTTCTACCTGCCTGTCTCTCTACCTGCCTGTCTGTCTCTCTCTCTCTACCTACCTGTCTGTCTCTCTCTCTCTCTCTCTCTCTACCTGCCTGTCTGTCTCTCTACCTGCCTGTCTGTCTCTCTACCTGCCTGTATGTCTCTCTACCTGTCTGGCTGCCTGCCTGTCTGTCTCTCTCTACCTGTCTGCCTACTTGCCTGTCTGTCTGTCTCTTTCTCTACCTGTCTGTCTCTCTACCTGTCTGTCTGTCTCTCTACCTGTCCGCATGTCTCTCAACCTACCTGTCTGCCTGCCTGTCTGTCTCTCTACCTACCTGTCTGTCTGCCTGTCTGTCTCTCTACCTACCTGTCTGCCTGTCTGTATGTCTCTCTACCTACCTGTCTGTCTGTCTGTCTCTCTACCTGTCTGTATGTCTCTCTACCTACCTGTCTGTCTGCCTGTCTGTCTCTCTACCTACCTGTCTGCCTGTCTGTATGTCTCTCTACCTACCTGTCTGCCTGTCTGTATGTCTCTCTACCTACCTGTCTGTCTGTCTCTCTACCTGTCTGTATGTCTCTCTACCTACCTGTCTGTCTGTCTCTCTACCTACCTGTCTGTCTGTCTCTCTACCTGTCTGTATGTCTCTCTACCTACCTGTCTGTCTGCCTGTCTGTCTCTCTACAGTGCGGGTGTTATTATTGTTGTGATGGAGACTGACCTGTACGATGGCGACGCCGGCGAACAGCAGCAGCAGAGACAGCCACTGGACCCTGGACAGAGACTTCCTCAGCATCAGCACGCTGAACAGAGCCGTGGTCAGGATCTTCAGCTGGTAGGTCACCTGATGGGGGGGGGGACAGAGAGACAGAGAGGGAGACAGAGAGAGAGAGACAGAAGGAGAGAGACAGAGAGAGAGAGAGACAGAGAGAGAGACAGAGAGAGAGACCCTTAAAGATGAACTGAACTGAAAAAATAAAACTTGATAACTTGTTGGTTATGATAATTACAAATAAATTACACTAAACATTTTAATTAAAAAAAAAACAATATAGCTGTTTTTTAAGCAACACAAAAATTGCGTTTGTTAGTGTTAGAACGCTGACGATATCGATGACGTCACTGGCATGGTAGGACCTGACGGTATCTAGGCAACGGCTGCAGCATATTATATACACACGAAAAGGAGTAATTTTAATGGCACGGGTTAAGCATTTGAGCCTGTGAGGGACAGGCCTGTAGTGTCTGACTGTGAGGGACAAGCCTGTAGAGTCTGACTGTGAGGGACAGGCCTGTAGAGTCTGACTGTGAGGGACAGGCCTGTAGTGTCTAACTACCACCACATGGAGGACCATCAGTTTCAGGCTCCCCCTTCAGTACAGGATCGTTTGGGGGGGAGTGACAGTGACGGGTGTGTGTGTGTGTGTGTGTGTGTGTGTGTGTGTGTGTGTGTGTGTGTGTGTGTGTGTGTGTGTGTGTGTGTGTGTGTGCAGCTTACTGTCATGCACTCTCATTTATTGTATCCAAGCACATTATGCATTTTAGGAAATAGACTGCTTATATAGCGTGTGTGCATTTAGAGAAAACATAAAAAACATGGTTAAGGTCCTGTTCCTTTAAGAAAATAGAGGCAGATAAATGCAAAATGTAATTGGACAAATTAATCCAATGGGATCGCCTGTTAGCTGCACGTAGGAGAGTTACCCCAGTTTTGACCATCGATGCACCAGTTTTGCCGTTTACTTTACTTTAGGCAGGTGCAGAGTTGGCGGATTTTTTACTATGGAACTAGCAGCTGTTTCTGCATCAACAATCTGCTCTGAGACGGCGAACATCCGCTAGCTTCAGGGTGATAGAGGGACGTTGGATTCTGTGGTTTAGTTAGCGGCTGGTAAACGTATTATTATGGATCTGTGATATCGTCGGAGTCTGGGTTTATTTATACAGTCTGTGGTCGGAGTTCTAGCTTGGGGAGTTTGTCATAAGAGTGCTTCCAACGTATTTAGTTGCTAGCCCTTTCCCTCGGTTGGATCGTTTGGTGTCTAGCTTGGTGTTGTGTCTCAATTCCAAGTAATGCCCAGTGTGTCAGTCTGTTTTGTTGTTGCTATAAAGCCGACACGTTGGGCTTTATTTTTGTAAGTGAATATGTTCGTGTTTTGTGTATGTGACAACAACGTTACATCCAGCCCTTTGCCTAGTAGACTTGATAGTATGCTGATAACAGGTAACCATAGCTACCTCTCTGTCCTCTGATAGTATGCTGATAACAGGTAACCATAGCAACCTCTCTGTCCTCTGATAGTATGCTGATAACAGGTAACCATAGCAACCTCTCTGTCCTCTAATAGTATCCTGATAACAGGTAACCATAGCAACCTCTCTGTCCTCTGATAGTATGCTGATAACAGGTAACCATAGCAACCTCTCTGTCCTCTGATAGTATGCTGATAACAGGTAACCATAGCAACCTCTCTGTCCTCTGATAGTATGCTGATAACAGGTAACCATAGCAACCTCTCTGTCCTCTAATAGTATGCTGATAACAGGTAACCATAGCAACCTCTCTGTCCTCTAATAGTATGCTGATAACAGGTAACCATAGCAACCTCTCTGTCCTCTGATAGTATGCTGATAACAGGTAACCATAGCAACCTCTCTGTCCTCTGATAGTATGCTGATAACAGGTAACCATAGCAACCTCTCTGTCCTCTGATAGTATGCTGATAACAGGTAACCATAGCAACCTCTCTGTCCTCTGATAGTATGCTGATAACAGGTAACCATAGCTACCTCTCTGTCCTCTGATAGTATGCTGATAACAGGTAACCATAGCAACCTCTCTGTCCTCTGATAGTATGCTGATAACAGGTAACCATAGCAACTTCTCTGTCCTCTGATAGTATGCTGATAACAGGTAACCATAGCTACCTCTCTGTGCTCTGCCGTGAGCGTTTCGGCGCCCTGTCTGCGGCAGGTAGCATCGGTGGTGTTACTTGCCGGTGGGCTATCGGTCTGCCCTGCACTGGAGCCTGCAGGCCTCAGGTTTCAGTCTGGTGGTCTATCGGTCTGCCCTGCACTGGAGCCTGCAGGCCTCAGGTTTCAGTCTGGTGGTCTATCGGTCTGCCCTGCACTGGCGCCTGCAGGCCTCAGGTTTCAGTCTGTTACCTCACCAGTGACGCTGTTGTATCAAAAGCACAGCTCTCCAAATAGTCTGTCACTAAAAAATGCTACAGACTCCAAATCCAGGGGCTGTCGGAGGGCTAGCCCGTTTTAAGGCAGCTAGCTGCTAGCCATGAGTTAAGGACTGTTTTATTCCTTGACAAAGGTAGCCTGTGGAAATGTGTCGTAACCCCAGCTGCCTAAGCCCTATACAGTTCCTTACTGCAGCCAGGGGCAATACAGTATGCCCCCCCAGACTTCTTTCTTTCCGTTTCCCCAGCCAGATGTCTGCTAGCCTCCGACTCTTTGTATGTTGTTCCTATGGCTGCGCTGCTAATGCTAGTTAGCCACGGAGTAGCTTACCATGCCAGTGACGTAGTAGATTGTGGAATTCCAACATGGCGGCGCCCATGTAACAACAACAACACTTTCAACTTGCCATTTTGTCCCTTTTAACAAATTCACCCATTTTAATAATTGTACCAGTGAGAAGAAATAAAATACATCTGTTATATCACCATTATTCAAATTCCAGTTCAGTTCATCTTTAAAGCTCTTGTGCTTGATATAGGTGGCATGTGTCCCCCGGCCGTGTCCCCCCCACCCCCCTGTCCCTTAAAGCTCTTGTGCTTGATAAATGTGGCATGTGTCCCCGGCCGTGTCCCCAGCCGTGTCCCCCGTCCCTTGAGGCTGACCTGGAAGGTGGCGGCCGGCAGGTTGGAGATGGCGATGTACTGCAGGTTGTTCTGCAGCGTGTAGATGAGAGACGGGACGGCCAGTTTCAGCGTGTCTCTGTACTGGAACACGATGGAGTCGACCAGGAACAACACCGTCTGCTTCACATTGACTGCAGACAGGCAGGCAGGTAGACAGGTAGAGAGACATCCAGTCAGGCAGGGAGACAGACAGTCAGACAGAGAGACAGGCAGGTAGACATGGACAAATAAAGGGAAACATTAATGTGGATAATCTCCTTTCATATATATATATATATATATATATATATATATATATATATATATATATATATATATATATATATATAATAATAATGATCTCTGTCCACTAGAACGGCTTTTCATTTAAAGCGGTTTATTTAAAATAATTATACTCATCAAACAGAGTGAATTAGAAATAAAGGCCTGCCTCTAATAGAAGCCGGGTAGAGAGACACCTCTTACAAAGGCAGGTAGAGAGATTCTATTAGAGGAATCAGACAGAGTATCTCTTACAGTTCAGGTACATAAAGTGGATAATCTCCTCGACTTATATTAGAGGAATTATATATATATCTTACAGTTCAGGTACATAAAGGCATTTCGTTTATTTAAAATAATTATATTAGAGGAATTAGAAATAAAGGCCTCTCTTACAGTTCAGGTACATAACAGGCCCTTCTTCTATTAGTGGAATTACGGTATCTCTTACAGCAGGTAAATAAAAGCCCGGCTTCTATTAGAGGAATTACGGTATCTCTTACAGTTCAGGTACATGAAGGCTCGGCTTCTATTAGAGGAATTACGGTATCTCTTACAGTTCAGGTAAATAAAGGCCCGGCTTCTATTAGAGGAATTACGGTAAGCTGTCTGTCTCCAGACTCTGGCCCACTTACGTCTCTTCTGCAGCAGGATGATGAGCAGACACGTCAGGACCTTTAGGACCTCCGCCATGACGACGGCTGACGTCGTGAAGAAGCGGTCGCCCGGCAACGTGCGGACGTATCGGATGCTGAGGATGAGCGATGCATTCTGGACCACGAGCACCGCCAGACTGATGTACTTCAACTTCCTGTTCACTGCAGGGAGACAACAACCAGTCAAAGCCAGACAGACAAGTAGAGAGACAGACAGGTAGAGAGAGAGAGACAGACAGACAGAGAGACAGCCAGACAGAGTGACAGGTAGAGAGACAGCCAGACAGACAGAGAGACAGGTAGAGAGACAGCCAGACAGAGTGACAGGTAGAGAGACAGCCAGGTAGGTAGAGAGACAGCCAGGTAGGTAGAGAGACAGCCAGGTAGGTAGAGAGACAGCCAGACAGCCAGACAGGTAGAGAGACAGCCAGGTAGGTAGAGAGACAGCCAGACAGAGTGACAGGTAGAGAGACAGCCAGGTAGGTAGAGAGACAGCCAGACAGAGTGACAGGTAGAGAGACAGCCAGGTAGGTAGAGAGACAGCCAGACAGAGAGACAGGTAGAGAGACAGCCAGACAGACAGAGAGACAGGTAGAGAGACAGCCAGACAGAGTGACAGGTAGAGAGACAGCCAGGTAGGTAGAGAGACAGCCAGACAGAGAGACAGAAAGTCAGTTAGAGAGACAGACAGACAGGTAGAGAGACAGCCAGACAGAGAGACAGTTAGAGAGACAGACAGACAGGTAGAGAGACAGCCAGACAGAGAGACAGGTAGAGAGACAGCCAGAAAGACATAGTTAGAGAGAGCCAGACAGCCAGACAGGTAAAGAGACAGAAAGACAGTTAGAGAGACAGACGGAATACCCCCCGGTTAGAGTACTTCCTTCTCATATAACAGCAGCGTCTCAACAATACAACAGGAATGTGGACCAATGGGTACACACACACACACACACACACACACACACACACACACACACACACACACACACACACACACACACACACACACACGAGGGAGTGTTCTTCGTAGGGCTGAACTAATATTCATTGTTTACTTATTCCAGTGTTTAATACGTGTAATACACATGTTTAAACATGTTAAATCACACAAACTAAAGTGCAGATTGTAGAAATAAAAGAACTAATATGTGACTTTACCTCACTCAGTAGTATTATGATTATTATTTACTGTAATTGTAAATAATGTAACACCCCCCCCCCCCGGCTTGTTATACTAGTAGTTAAATAAAAGATTCATTCATAGAAATCACATATTAAATCTAAATATGGGTGAAATAAATTGCAGTTAGGTTATTTTCCAAAAGCCCTAGTTCTTAGTAATAACATGCAGCCGTGTGTGTGTGTGTGTGTGTGTGTGTGTGTGTGTGAGTGAGTGTGGGTGGATGTGTGTGTGTGTGTGTGAGAGTGAGTGAGTGAGTGTGTGTGTGAGTGAGAGTGTGTGTGTGTGTGTATGTGTGTGAGTGGGTATGGTTGTGTGTGTAAGTGCGTGTGAGTATGTGTGAGTGAGAGAGAAAGAGAGTGTGTGTGTGGGTATGTGTGTATAGCTACGTGTGTGTCACCCACTTATACACAACCACACTGTGTGTGTGTGTGTGTGTGTGTGTGTGTGTGTGTGTGTGTTTTCTGACCACACCTGTACCAACCTCCACGTCACCACCTGCAACCCAACGCTCACCTTTACACGGCTGTTAGCATAGCGTTAGCATTAGCTAACTTACAACAACTCACTTTAAACTAGTAAAGTCACATTCCTTCTCTCCCCCCCTCCCTCCGGGATCCGGTATCCGGTATCTGGTCTCGGGTCGCAGCTCCAGCAGGGGACCCCGAGCCACATCAACCATTCATCATAATAATAATGTATACTTTAATTAATCCCACAGGGGGGAAATTACAATTAGTAGCTAGTCTACTACTGTTAGCAATTAGCATGGGAGCATGATGCTAGCTGCCATTAGTTAGCAATGATAAAGTAAAACATAATACAATTAAATAAATAAAGGAAATGAGGTGAAAGGGAAATAAAACAACAGGGAGACTGTCAGCCTGTGAAAATAAATTTAAACTAAAATAAGCTACCTTTAAGTTAGCTGCACAGAGACCCCCCCCCCCTCCCGGTTTTAGAGGCCCCATCCCCCGGGTCTCCCCCTCGGATGGATCCGCTCACCTTCACTCTGACTCCGGCTCGCTGCCTTCTCCTGCACCGCCCGGCCGTGGTTCCCAGCGGCCATGCTGCCCTCTGCCCGCCGGACCGAGCCTTGGCCCCGCTGCCTGCTCGGCTAACGCTCCGCTAACCTCCCGGTTGAGCTGCAGCTCCCCCCGAGTCGGGCTCCGGGCCGAACCGGAGCGCAGGTCCACCCCCCCCGGGGGTTGTGGTTCGATGGAAGCGGGACGGGGACCGGGCTGCGAGGCGGATGCTAAACCGGAGCCGAGGTGCAGAGAAAGCTCCGGGATGAAAACACGCCGTGGAGCGGCGGAGGTGTCCAGGAAGTGGAGGAGCTCCTGCTGCAGAGATAGGACCACCAGGCCGGATGTCTCACTCTGAGACGGAAAAAATACATATTTCAGAATCAGAAACACATGCATGCATAATATAATAATATAATATTTAAGCAGTTGCACATTTTGTTTTCCAGTCCTGTATATATTCAAATATTTGGTCTTGTATTTTTATTCCTATTATTACTTCATGTATATTGTTTCCTAGTATTTCATTATATTTATATTCTGAGCTGTGTGACTGATTTTGCTGCTGGAACACTAGAATTTTATTATCAATATCTATATATCTATCTATCTATCTCTCTCTATCTATCTACTTTATTGATCCCCGAAGGGAAATGCCGTGTTACAGTTACACAGAATATATAAATATCAGAGTAGAAATATAAATGAGAAATAGGAGTGTGGATATGTACTGTATTTACATAGTTACAGGATAATTTATGATACAGTATTTACATAATTAAGGAGGGTGAACAGTAATAATAAATAAATAGCAGCAGCAGAGTATTGCACATTATAATTTAAGCCGGTGTTATTGCACAAAACAGAAAACACAGATAATATACAGGTAATATACAGAAAATATACAGAAAATATTATATATATTAGATATTGTCCAAGAGGACATGTAGAATCTGTATCTGAAATAAAATATCTCACTGGAAATAGTTTTATTTCCTAAACACTTTCCAATAAGTTAGATTTTTTTTGTTTAATTAAAAAATACTGATGGAAGTATTTTTACATGTGTGTATTTTTTAGATTTAAAGTGTGTCTGTTGGACTTTTGTTAATTGGCAATACAATAATAACATAACTTTGGATTTTCTATTGATTAAAATACTTACATTTAAATAAAAGCTAAAATTAAATCAGGTAATATAATAATTAAATCAGAGCTAATTACATTATATTAAATATATTTAATGTGTTTTTGGGGTCATGTTAGTGTGAGATGTGGAGGTCTGGAGAAACAGTCAGAGTGAGACCTCGTCCGCTTGTTCCAGGCCGAGCGAGGCGGAATCCTATTGGCTGCCGGGTGACCACGTCACCAGGCCGGAGCGCCCCCTGCTGGCTGTCCCCGGTAACACAGTTTGGGCTGTAGGTAGGGCAGCTATATTATTATTAAATTATATTATTGAGTGGCGCTTTGCACACAACACTACGGTACTTTGTTGCGTGACATGTCCGTTCAAAAGAGGACGTTTGCCCCCCCCAAGCAAAACCTCCGGACTGGTGACGTGGACACCCAGCAGCCAATAGGATTCCTCCTTGCTCAGCCTGGAACAAGCGGATGTTGTCAGCAGAATCAGAGCAGAAATATATATATATTTATCCCTCATGTTGTAATAATAATAATAATAATAATAATAATAATAATAACTTTGACTTGTATAGCGCCTTTCACAAACGGGGGAGGGGGTTAAGAGGTGAAGGTGTGAGGCCAGGAGAGACCTCAGTGAACAGGTGTGTTTACCTGGTTTAAAGGTAATAATAGAGGAGGCGGAGCCAATAGCAAGAGGAAGACACTGAAGGCTCTGTCACTAAATGTCCCGAGCCGGGAATTAGGGACAGCGAGCAGGTCCTTGTCAGAGGACCGCAGGGACCGGGACTGAGTGTATGGGTGGAGCAGATCTGTTAGGTCCTGAGGTGCAGGTCCATGGAGAGATTTGAACGTCAGTAGGAGGATTTTATATTTGATCCGGGACTTAACTGGCAGCCAGTGGAGCTTCTTCAGGATGGGGGTGATGTGAAGTCCACAGTATCAGGACCATCATTTTGGGTTTTCCTTTCCCTCCAATATTATTATCAACATAATAAAGACACCTGGACTCGGTCCAGACCAAAAGCCCAAAAGCCATATCTGGCAAGACCAGTGGCCGAGACCGAGACAAGTCCGAGACCACAGAAAAACGGTCTTGAGTCCGGACTCAAGTCCAAGACTGGACTGGAGTACTACAGCCCTGGAAGGGAATATAACAGTAGGAGTCCAGTTTAGGTCTGTGAGGGTTTTTACACTGTGACTGTAGGATATTAATGGACAACGCATCCGGATCAGAAGACATTAAGAAACCGGTTCAGAGGACATTCAGAAACCGGATCAGATCAGAAGACATTAAGAAACCGGTTCAGAGGACATTCAGAAACCGGATCAGAGGACATTCAGAAACCGGATCAGAGGATGTTCAGAAACCGGATCAGAGGACATTCAGAAACCAGATCAGAGGACATTCAGAAACCGGATCAGAGGATGTTCAGAAACCGGATCAGAGGACATTCAGAAACCGGATCAGAGGATGTTCAGAAACCGGATCAGAGGATGTTCAGAAACCGGATCAGAGGATGACATTCAGAAACCGGATCAGAAGACTCAGAAACCGGATCAGATCAGAGGACAATCAGAAACCGGATCAGAAGACATTCAGAAACCGGGTCAGAGGACATTCAGAAACCGGATCAGGACATTCAGAAACCAGATCAGAGGACGTTCAGAAACCGGATCAGAGGACATTCAGAAACCGAATCAGAGGATGTTTGGAAACCGGATCAGAGAAGACTCAGAAACCGGATCAGATCAGAAGACATTCAGAAACCGGATCAGAAGACATTCAGAAACCGGATCAGAGGACATTCAGAAACCGGATCAGAGGATGTTCAGAAACGGGATCAGAGGACTTTATTCATCTGTTAGGATTTCCATTCTTTGTCCTTTAAATCCTGATGAACTGGGGAGTCTGCTTCACGCTGAGCTCAGAGGCTCTGGGGCAGGAGTTGATGGTTTGAATCCTCCGCTGCCAAAGCAGGTCTTTTATTGTGAAAAGCTCAGCGAGCTATTTATTTGTCTTCCTGTTTGAAACTAGTGATGTCACGCCTTGTTGGACTGTTAAAAAAAACGAAACACAATCAGCTGTCGGACGTCCACATCCTAGGACTGCATTTCCCATCAGCCCCTGTGCTCCCGGTCCTTCTACTGGCCACTAGATGCTGCTAAACCCTTATTAACAACCAGCTCACAGTCATTCAATTAAACCTTTATTGAAAAAAATAAAAAATAAAGAAATGCATAGAACAAAAAAAAAGTATTTTCAGCCAATCAGGATGCAGCTAATCAGTCCAATCACATTGTGGTCAGTGCCTGCAATACACACACACATACACACACACACACACACACACACACACACACAACACACACACACACACACACACACACACACACACACACACACACACAACACACACACACACACACACACACACACACACACACACACACACACACACACACACACACACACACACACACACACACACACACACACACACACACACACACACACACACACACACACACACACACACACACACACACACACACACACACACACACACACACACACACACACACACACACACACACACACACACACACACACACACACACACACACACACACACACACACAGACACACACACACACACACACACACACACACACACACACACACACAGACACACACACACACACACACACACACACACACACACACACACACACACACACACACACACACACACACACACACACACAGACACACACACACACACACACACACACACACACACACACACACACACAGACAGAGACACACACACACACGCCATGTTAATGAAATTAAAGTTTTGAAATGAACATTTTGGGTTTTTAACATGAAGCCGAAGGTTCTTCTTCATGTTTCTCGTGTTTTAGAAGAAGGCGAACAACAGCTGATAGACAGCGAGTTAAGGAGAGACTGGTGATGTCACACAGATGATGATGTCACACAGACTAGTGATATGATATATAGTGTATATATATATATATATATATATATATATATATATATATATATATATATATACAGCTCTGGACAATATTAAGAGACCACTGCATTATTATTATGCATTATAGTCTTTCTGGTTTGACTATTTATAGGCATGTGTTTGAATACAATAAACATGTTTGTTTTATTCTACAAATGTTTTGAAAACATTTCTTCTAAATTCCAAATAAAAATGTTATTATTCAGATTATGTATTTTAAGATACTCGTCAAAATAACAAAAAAGATGCATTGAAAACACGTTCACATTTTATCTTAAACAACACAATGCTAATATTTTAACTTAGGAAGAGTTCAGAGATCAATACTTGGTGGAATAACCTTGATTTGTAATTACAGCTTCCATGCGTCTTGGCATGCTCTCCACCAGTCTCTCAGCTTCTATGCGTCTTGGCATGCTCTCCACCAGTCTCTCGGCTTCCATGCGTCTTGGCATGCTCTCCACCAGTCTCTCAGCTTCCATGCGTCTTGGCATGCTCTCCACCAGTCTCTCAGCTTCCATGCGTCTTGGCATGCTCCACCTCCACCAGTCTTCTCTCAGCTTCCATGCATCTTGGCATGCTCTCCACCAGTCTCTCAGCTTCCATCTCTTGGCATGCAGCTTTCCATGCATGTCTTGGCATGCTCTCTACCAGTCTCTCAGCTTTCATGCGTCTTGGCATGATCTCCACCAGTCTCTCAGCTTCCATGTGTCTTGGCATGCTCTCCACCAGTCTCTCAGCTTCCATGCATCTTGGCATGCTCTCCACCAGTCTCTCAGCTTCCATGCGTCTTGGCATGCTCTCCACCAGTCTCTCAGCTTCCATGCATCTTGGCATCCACCAGTCTCTCCACCATCTTGGCATCTCTCACCAGCTTTCCATGCGTCTTGGCATGCTCTCCACCATTCTTTTCACATTGCTGTTGGCATGTTATGCCAGTCCTGGCTTCCAACAATTCATGCTCTCCACCAGTCTCTCAGCTTTTTTGGATGGCTTCCACCATCCATCTGCCTCTTGGATCAAATTCCAGAGGTTTTCAATGGGGTTCAGGTCTGGAGATTGGTCTGGCTATGACAGGGTCTTGATCTGGTCTTTCGTTGTCCTGCTGGAAAAAACAGGGTCTTGAACATTGTCTGGTCTTGGCATGGCTCAATTGATTCATTCGTCCAAACAAAGACAAATCTGCCCACTTCCAGCCTTCCTGAAGCCCCCCCAGATCACCACTGATCCTCCACCAAATTTAAAAGTGGGGGCCAGACACTGTGGCTTGTAGGCCTCTCCAGGTCTCCGTCTAACCATTAGACGACCAGGTGTTGGTGACTCCTCAGAGAAGAGGACCTTCCTCCAGTCCTCTAGGGTCCAGTCCTTATGGTCTTTGGCAGACTTTAGCCTGGCTTGTCTTTGCCTCTTCTTCTTGATGAAGGGCTTTTTTCTGGCTTTGCAGGACTTCAGCCCTGCTTCTAGGAGCCGGTTTCAGTCCCTGCTGTGCACTCCAGCCCAGCTGCTGTTTGCCATTCTTTCTGTTGTTGTGTAGAGTACCTGTGTGGTACTAGTAGCCCTGTTGTTGTTTAGAGTACCTGTGTGGTACTAGTAGCCCTGTTGTTGTGTAGAGCTTGTTGTTGTGTGGTACTAGTAGCCCTGTTGTTGTGTAGAGTACCTGTGTGGTACTAGTAGCCCTGTTGTTGTTTAGAGTACCTGTGTGGTACTAGTAGCCCTGTTGTTGTTTAGAGTACCTGTGTGGTACTAGTAGCCTTGTTGTTGTTTAGAGTACCTGTGTGGTACTAGTAGCCCTGTTGTTGTGTAGAGTACCTGTGTGGTACTAGTAGCCCTGTTGTTGTTAGAGTACCTGTGTGGTACTAGTAGCCCTGTTGTTGTTTAGAGTACCTGTGTGGTACTAGTAGCCTTGTTGTTGTTTAGAGTACCTGTGTGGTACTAGTAGCCCTGTTGTTGTTAGAGTACCTGTGTGGTACTAGTAGCCCTGTTGTTGTGTAGAGTACCTGTGTGTGGTACTAGTAGCCCTGTTGTTGTTTAGAGTACCTGTGTGGTACTAGTAGCCCTGTTGTTGTTTAGACTAGTACCTGTGTGGTACTAGTAGCCCTGTTGTTGTTTAGAGTACCTGTGTGGTACTAGTAGCCCTGTTGTTGTTTAGAGTACCTGTGTGGTACTAGTAGCCCTGTTGTTGTGTAGAGTACCTGTGTGGTACTAGTAGCCCTGTTGTTGTTTAGAGTACCTGTGTGGTACTAGTAGCCCTGTTGTTGTTTAGAGTACCTGTGTGGTACTAGTAGCCCTGTTGTTGTGTAGAGTACCTGTGTGGTACTAGTAGCCCTGTTGTTGTTTAGAGTACCTGTGTGGTACTAGTAGCCCTGTTGTTGTGTAGAGTACCTGTGTGGTACTAGTAGCCCTGTTGTTGTGTAGAGTACCTGTGTGGTACTAGTAGCCCTGTTGTTGTGTAGAGTACCTGTGTGGTACTAGTAGCCCTGTTGTTGTGTAGAGTACCTGTGTGGTACTAGTAGCCCTGTTGTTGTTTAGAGTACCTGTGTGGTACTAGTAGCCCTGTTGTTGTTTAGAGTACCTGTGTGGTACTAGTAGCCCTGTTGTTGTGTAGAGTACCTGTGTGGTACTAGTAGCCCTGTTGTTGTGTAGAGTACCTGTGTGGTACTAGTAGCCCTGTTGTTGTTTAGAGTACCTGTGTGGTACTAGTAGTAGCCCTGTTGTTGTTTAGAGTACCTGTGTGGTACTAGTAGCCCTGTTGTTGTGTAGAGTACCTGTGTGGTACTAGTAGTAGCCCTGTTGTTGTGTAGAGTACCTGTGTGGTACTAGTAGCCCTGTTGTTGTTTAGAGTGCCTGTGTGGTACTAGTAGCCCTGTTGTTGTTTAGAGTACCTGTGTGGTACTAGTAGCCCTGTTGTTGTGTAGAGTACCTGTGTGGTACTAGTAGCCCTGTTGTTGTGTAGAGTACCTGTGTGGTACTAGTAGCCCTGTTGTTGTGTAGAGTACCTGTGTGGTACTAGTAGCCCTGTTGTTGTGTAGAGTACCTGTGTGGTACTAGTAGTAGCCCTGTTGTTGTATAGAGTACCTGTGTGGTACTAGTAGTAGCCCTGTTGTTGTGTAGAGTACCTGTGTGGTACTAGTAGCCCTGTTGTTGTGTAGAGTACCTGTGTGGTACTAGTAGCCCTGTTGTTGTATAGAGTACCTGTGTGGTACTAGTAGCCCTGTTGTTGTTTATCTGTTTGTTTGTATACATATATAGGGGGGTCAGGGGGGTCAGGGGGGTCAGGGGGGTCCCTGGAGACACAAAGAGGGAAATAAATGGATAAAACAGTCATGTTTTACCTCAGACATGTGTGTGTGTTTGGGTGTCCGTTGCCCCCCCCCGTGTGTGTTTAACAAACAAACTGAACACTCACCAACTGTGTGTGTGTGTGTGTGTGTGTGTGTGTGTGTGTGTGTGTGTGTGTGTGTGTGTGTGTGTGTGTGTGTGCGCTGTGGTTGCTAATCTTCTCGTGTCATCCAACAACAGCTCAGTGTCATCACCGCATGGAGACAAAGAGAGAGACAGAGAGAGAGAGAGAGAGAGAGAGAGAGAGAGAGAGAGAGAGAGAGAGAGAGAGAGAGAGAGAGAGAGAGAGAGAGAGAGAGTGAAAGTGAGAAAGAGTTGTTTTTTTATCTTAAATATATATATTTTAATTTACTCAATGCATTGTATGGATGTGTTTCTTCTCACATCATTATCCTTGATGATTTGGCAATATTCTTATTTCTGACATTCATGTCAATAAAGCAATGTGAATTGAATTGAAACAGAGAGAGAGAGAGAGAGAGAGACAGAGAGAGAGAGACAGAGACCTCCGACCACCAACCGCCCTCTGTTCCTTCTGTTCATCTCCCTTTTCCTCTCTTGGCCTTTTTTTCTGGGTCCGGAAAACCAGAAACCTCCTGAGTTGCACAAGAGCGGCCTCCATGCAGCCTGGGGGGGTGGGGGGGGGACCGGTGATAACAGCAGTCTGCTTTCACATCCACACATGATGCTCCTTACACAGGCTGAGGCCCCTCTGGGCAACCACTGGAGAAGCTAATGGAAGCTAACGGAAGCTAACAGAAGCTAATGGAGGCTAATGGAGGCTAATGGAAGCTAATGGAAGCTAACAGAAGCTAATGGAGGCTAATGGAGGCTAATGGAAGCTAATGGAAGCTAACAGAAGCTAATGGAGGCTAATGGAAGCTAATGGAAGCTAATGGAGGCTAATGGAGGCTAATGGAAGCTAATGGAAGCTAACAGAAGCTAATGGAGGCTAATGGAAGCTAATGGAAGCTAACAGAAGCTAATGGAGGCTAATGGAAGCTAACGGAAGCTAACAGAAGCTAATGGAGGCTAATGGAAGCTAACAGAAGCTAATGGAAGCTAATGGAAGCTAACAGAAGCTAATGGAGGCTAATGGAAGCTAACAGAAGCTAATGGAAGCTAACAGAAGCTAATAGCATCTTTAAACAGGAACAGTGGCAGGTGCACAATAATATGCCGCCTGAAAACCGGGGTGATGCCAGGATTTTTTGAGTGGGGTGGCACACGGGGGGGGGAACCAATAATCAGTTGGGTGGGGTGGGGGGGGGGTCAGCATAGGAAATCGGTTTAGAAATATTGGATCGGATAGGACGACACAATGCAATTGTACGGAATAAAACACATCACATTCATTATTAATCAGACTATTTTTAACAAATTAATTATTAAATTATTTAACAAAACCTCAAGAGCACCTTGGCAGTGCCCAGGAGGTGAACCGGCATCTCTCCAGCTACCAGTCCACCACCATACTCCCCCTACAAGGACTTGAACCACCGACCCTCTGGATCCCAATCCAACTCCCTACGGACTGACCTTCTGCATTTGGGGCCTACAATCCCTCAAGCTCCTGATGAGAAGAACTACTTCCTGTCCCTGTGCTGCAGGTAGCATGCTAGCGCTAGCATGCTAGCTCGTTCTCAGTGGAAAACACTGCTCCAACAGCCACTAGTTGACCAGAATCTCCAAAAGAACTACTCCCTGTCCCTGTTCTACTTCCTGTCCCTAATGTGCAGGTATTCCACAAGTGGCCCTGGTCTAGAAGAAGTCTCCCAGCTGATCCTTCCTTGGGCTGATGTGGTGCCTGAACACAACACTGCATGATGTGTTGATAGAAAGCCGCTTGACACCATCTATCCATCCATCCATCTTCATCCTCTTATCCGGTATCGGGTCTCGGGGGCAGCAGCTCCAGTAGGGGACCCCAAACTTCCCTTTCCCGAGCCACATCACCCAGCTCCGACTGGGGGATCCCGAGGCGTTCCCAGGCCAGGTTGGAGATATAATCCCTCCACCTAGTCCTGGGTCTCCCCCGAGGCCTCCTCCCAGCTGGACGTCCCTCCACCTAGTCCTGGGTCTTCTCCAGGGCCTCCTCCCAGCTGGACGTGCCTGGACCACCTCCCTAGGGAGGCGCCCAGGAGGCATCCTTACCAGATGCCCGAACCACCTCAACTGGCTCCTTTCGACGTGAAGGAGCAGCGGCTCTACTCCGAGCTCCTCTCGGAGGACTGAGCTTCTCACCCTATCTCTAAGGGAGACCCTGCCATCCTCCTGAGGAAACCCATTTCGGCCGCTTGTACCCTGGAGCTTGACACTGTTTCCTGATTATAACGTTTATTATATCAAAGATTCAGCGTCAACGTACAAGCTCTGCAGAAGCTCGGAGAGTGACCTGACCCAAACAGGCACACTCTGTCTTTCAGTAGTTCAACGTACTTTATATTAAGGGGACCAGATGTCTCAGACTAAATCCGGGGACGTTTCCAGCTCAGAAACGTAAATACCTCCAAAACACGTCATGTTTTAATTTTTGTAAAACTTAAAACGGGGACACTAGACCTAGAGCTGAGTATCGGATACAATATAAACTATTGAGGAAAGATGTTCCTTTGACATTGATGCAGTATGAAACGAGATCGCTGCAGTCGGCAGCAGAGAAACAAGCTACAATGGAAGTTAATGGGAGAATTGTCCAGCTTGTATTTACGTTCATAAAGTGCTCGTTTTGCTGCTGACAGACTCAGATTAATATTCTAAGTGTCTGATAACATTATGGAAAGGATTTCTAAGGAGGCTGACCTTCCTGTTAAAGATTAAGATCATTTTTTAAAACATAAAAGTCCACCAGACTCAATGTAAATAATCAGTGATTTTAGCGTGTATAGAGCAGCATATCTCCACCAGACTCCATGTAAATAATCAGTGATTTTAGCGTGTATAGAGCAGCATATCTCCACCAGACTCCATGTAAATAATCACTACTTTTAGCGTGTATAGAGCAGCATATCTCCACCAGACTCCATGTAAATAATCACTACTTTTAGCGTGTATAGAGGAGCATATCTCCACCAGACTCCATGTAAATAATCACTACTTTTAGCGTGTATAGAGCAGCATATCTCCACCAGACTCCATGTAAATAATCACTACTTTTTAGCATGTATAGAGCAGCATATCTCCACCAGACTCCATGTAAATAATCACTACTTTTAGCGTGTATAGAGCAGCATATCTCCACCAGACTCCATGTAAATAATCAGTGATTTTAGCATGTATAGAGCAGCATATCTCCACCAGACTCCATGTAAATAATCAGTGATTTTAGCGTGTATAGAGCAGCATATCTCCACCAGACTCCATGTAAATAATCACTACTTTTAGCGTGTATAGAGCAGCATATCTCCACCAGACTCCATGTAAATAATCACTACTTTTAGCGTGTATAGAGCAGCATATCTCCACCAGACTCCATGTAAATAATCACTACTTTTAGCGTGTATAGAGCAGCATATCTCCACCAGACTCCATGTAAATAATCACTACTTTTAGCGTGTATAGAGCAGCATATCTCCACCAGACTCCATGTAAATAATCACTACTTTTAGCGTGTATAGAGCAGCATATCTCCACCAGACTCCATGTAAATAATCACTACTTTTAGCATGTATAGAGCAGCATATCTCCACCAGACTCCATGTAAATAATCACTACTTTTAGCATGTATAGAGCAGCATATCTCCACCAGACTCCATGTAAATAATCAGTGATTTTAGCATGGTAAAACACGGCTTTCTAAAACATCTCTGAGCTCTGAGCAGCGCTGCTCGATCGGCTCCGTTTGGTCAGAGTTTTCTTTCTTTCATTCCAGTTTCGGATCTGTCAGTCACAGTGAAAACCGGGGACATTTCCTGGGACAGATCCAGCCGGGGACAGGTCACCAAAACCGGGGACTGTCCCCGGAGACCATGGACGTCTGGTCACCCTAACTTATATAGGATATGTTTAGGTCACATGTTAGGTAACATACAGTCTAAAGTTGTATCCACTCATCCTTAGCATGGGACTCATTAACCCTTTCCATTGGTGCATGGTGTCTTAGTTGAACAGAACCTTATTCAAGCTACAAGTCGTTAGATACTGACCACAGTTAGAGAGACAGTTATCTAGCTGATGGGATCTTATGGCGTTTTCATATGTCGTGTTGTTGCTTCAATCTCGTTGCACAAGTACTGCACTTGTGTACAATGACTATAAAGGCTTTCTATTCTATTCTATTCCATGGGTGAAGCGAGCAGACCTCACTGCAGCGTCTGTCACAAAAAGGCGAGTAGAGTCGAGGAGGTACCACTACCGAGCTACTGAGCATGTGCAGCTCCCAACAAAGATAGTATAGAAGGGAGATGTCTCACTCTGGAGATAAGACTAGTGAGATGTCTCACTCTGGAGATAAAACTAGAGAGACGTCTCACTCTGGAGAGATGTCTCACTCTGGAGATAAAACTAGAGAGATGTCTCACTCTGGAGATAAAACTAGAGAGATGTCTCACTCTGGAGATAAAACTAGTGAGATGTCTCACTCTGGAGATAAAACTAGTGAGATGTCTCACTCTGGAGATAGGACTAGTGAGATGTCTCACTCTGGAGATAAAACTAGTGAGATGTCTCACTCTGGAGATAAAACTAGTGAGATGTCTCACTCTGGATATAGGACTAGTGAGATGTCTCACTCTGGAGATAAAACAGAGACCTAAACACACAGGGTGAAAACAGGATCTGCAGCAATGTGCAGTACAACAGAAATACCATGGAAACCATGGAAACCTATTCTGGTCCAAGCTCAAAATACAGTAATGACCCTGAAGAGGAGCAGAATGTAATATGGAGCTTTAAAGGGAAAGAATCGGTTCACAGGAAGATTTATTTATGAGTTTATTAAAGACGAAGAAGAAGAGGTCAGAAGGGGACCGGCACGGACAGCTTGGTCTCCGATTGGTCGGATTTCCTGCTCCTCTTCTTCTTATTGGTCACTTTACGGTTTCTGGTTTGGATTCCGTCTCTCTTCATCGCCAGCGGCCGGTTGACCTGAAACACACAGAGTACACAGCTCAAACACAGGCGGTCTCTAAAGATGGCCGCCGCGTCTCCACTTCCTGCCAAATCTCCCGGGAACGGGTGTCACTCCCCGATGGGGGGCAGAGACCAGATGTGAGTTGAGTGCTCAGATTTAAACGGTTTACGAAATAACTGTCATACTGAAATTAGAGAAATCTATGAAATAATAAAGTTTCTCATTAAGAACAATAACAGAAGATGGGAATCATGTCAGAAACGTTGTAGCTAGCTATGGTTGATGCTATGCTAACATTAGCTCAAAACACCATTCACCTGACAGCCTTTGTTGTGTTTGATGCTAACTTGTAGCTAAGCTAGCAGTGAACCAACTTGGTTAAGTAGGTCCATTTTTACTGTGTTGACGTTACAGAAGTTTCTGGTTAGCATCTCGTTAGCATCTCGGAGGCTACTTCAGACGTTACAGAAGTCTCTCGTTAGCATCTCGGAGGCTACTTCAGACGTTACACAAGTCTCTCGTTAGCATCTCGGGGCTACTTCAGGCGTTACAGAAGTCTCTCGTTAGCATCTCGGGAGGCTACTTCAGCGTTACAGAAGTCTCTCGTTAGCATCTCGGAGGCTACTTCAGACGTTACAGAAGTCTCGTTAGCATTTCGGAGGCTACTTCAGCGTTACAGAAGTCTCTCGTTAGCATCTCGGAGGCTACTTCAGACGCTACTGAAGTCTCTCGTTAGCATCTCGGAGGCTACTTCAGACGTTACAGAAGTCTCTCGTTAGCATCTCGGAGGCTACTTCAGACGTTACAGAAGTCTCTCGTTAGCATCTCGGAGGCTACTTCAGCGTTACAGAAGTCTCTCGTTAGCATCTCGGAGGCTACTTCAGACGCTACAGAAGTCTCTCGTTAGCATCCCTGAGGCTACTTCAGACGTTACAGAAGTCTCTCGTTAGCATTTCGGAGGCTACTTCAGACGTTACAGAAGTCTCTCGTTAGCATTTCGGAGGCTACTTCAGACGTTACAGAAGTCTCTCGTTAGCATCTCGGAGGCTACTTCAGACGTTACAGAAGTCTCTCGTTAGCATCTCGGAGGCTACTTCAGACGCTACTGAAGTCTCTCGTTAGCATCTCGGAGGCTACTTCAGACGCTACTGAAGTCTCTCGTTAGCATCTCGTTAGCATCTCGGAGGCTACTTGTCGCATAGTGACGTATGCGCGACTCACATCGGGGAGTGACACGGGCGCTGCTGTCTTGTAATGTTGGAGCCAGAGTCTGCGCAGTAGTGATTGGGCGGTGGAGTCGTAGTATCAAAGTCCCGCCCACACACCTGCCCGACCAATCAGATGGCAATCCCAGCTGTCAATCATGACGTTTCAGCTCGTTTTTATAGCATCAAAT
>CM049377.1:30715156-30717656 GCA_026937815.1 Etheostoma perlongum | reverse complement strand
TTACCTTTTTGTTGCCCTTTTCGCCTTTGTTGTGGCCTTGTTGTCATGGTAACTGCAGGACTAGGACTCTGGTTGCCTGGTCCTCAGATCTCTGCAGGGTAAATCCAGACAGCTAGCTAGACTATCTGTCCAATCTGAGGACTATGGTTACCTGGTCCTCAGATCTCTGCAGGGTAAATCCAGACAGCTAGCTAGACTATCTGTCCAATCGGAGTCTCTGTTGACGACTAAAACTACTTCTGAACTTCATGTTCCACCAAAACTACTTCCTTCCTGAGACTATTTAGCAGCGGCACCGTGGTTCCGTCCGGCGCTTAGCCCCGCCCACAACGATTGTGATTGGTTTAAAGAAATGCCGATAGACCAGAGCAGGTTTCTCTCCCATCCCAGAATGCTGTGTGGACTAGCAGACCCTCCTCCGCGGCGCTGTGGAGGAGGGTCTGGCAAAGCGAGACTAGACAGACATTTCAAGGAGACCAGAATGTTGCGGTCACACAGCGAGAGGGTTTTTAACGTCGGGGGTGCAGGCCCCAGTAGAGTGGATATTAAGCGTGATTCTGACCTGTGTTTGGTATGGAGCTGGGGACCAATCAGCTGGCTGCAAATAATCTGACATCATCACAGTGGGTCTGAGAGGACGGGAAAGAAAAACAAGGGAAAGAAATAAGCGTTCCTCAAAGGGCCCATGGCATGAAAATGTCACTTTGAGGTTTTTTTAACATTAATATGAGTATATATAAAAGAGACTTCAGATACAGTATTAGGGACCACTAAGGTCTATATAAAAGAGACTTCAGATACAGTATTAGGGGACCACTAAGGTCTATATAAAAGAGACTTCAGATACAGTATTAGGGACCACTAAGGTCTATATAAAAGAGACTTCAGATACAGTATTAGGGGACCACTAAGGTCTATATAAAAGAGACTTCAGATACAGTATTAGGGACCACTAAGGTCTATATAAAAGAGACTTCAGATACAGTATTAGGGGACCACTAAGGTCTATATAAAAGAGACTTCAGATACAGTATTAGGGGACCACTAAGGTCTATATAAAGAGACTTCAGATACAGTATTAGGGGACCACTAAGGTCTATATAAAAGAGACTTCAGATACAGTATTATGGGACCACTAAGGTCTATATAAAAGAGACTTCAGATACAGTATTAGGGACCACTAAGGTCTATATAAAAGAGACTTCAGATACAGTATTATGGGACCACTAAGGTCTATATAAAAAGAGACTTCATATACAGTATTAGGGACCACTAAGGTCTATATAAAAGAGACTTCAGATACAGTATTAGGGACCACTAAGGTCTATATAAAAGAGACTTCAGATACAGTATTAGGGGACCACTAAGGTCTATATAAAGAGACTTCAGATACAGTATTAGGGGACCACTAAGGTCTATATAAAAGAGACTTCAGATACAGTATTAGGGACCACTAAGGTCTATATAAAGAGACTTCAGATACAGTATTAGGGACCACTAAGGTCTATATAAAGAGACTTCAGATACAGTATTAGGGACCACTAAGGTCTATAAAGGAGTTATAGAGATAATAAGGAGATGCTGATACTCACAGAGCGGAGGACTTCTCTTCTCTAGAGTGTGAGTGACGCTCCGAGCTGTTGGAGGAGGAACAGGAAGTGGGACACACACACACACACACACACACACACACACACACACACACACACACACACACACACAAGTGCCTTTACTTGTTTTTTTGAGTAAATGAACTGAATTTCTTCTCTTTCTTTCTTTACTGATTTGATGAAAATAAGATTGATTTCATTACTTATATTTTACCAAAAACTTTTTATTACGTTTGATTTTTGCTTGTTTTGATGTTTTTGTTGCATTTTCTCTTGTTTCATACAACTATAAGGAACTTGTACTTGTACTTTGAGTATTTCTGCATCTTTATACATAATAATTTGTACTTTTTACTGAGACTGTGTGACGTTAGTCTGTTGTTCAGAATCACCGATGTTTCACTTTAAAACAACAACGGGGAAAAGTCCTGTATGTAAGACAGGCAGAGAGACAGGCAGAGAGACAGACAGACAGTCAGAGAGACAGACAGTCAGACAGGCAGAGAGACAGACAGAGGGAGACAGACAGACAGAGAAAGAGAGACAGACAGTCAGACAGCCAGAGAGACAGAAAGCCAGAGAGACAGACAGTCAGACAGCCAGAGAGACAGACAGTCAGAGAGACAGACAGTCAGACAGCCAGAGAGACAGAAAGCCAGAGAGACAGACAGTCAGACAGCCAGAGAGACAGACAGTCAGAGAGACAGTCAGACAGCCAGAGAGACAGACAGTCAGACAGCCAGAGAGACAGAAAGCCAGAGAGACAGACAGTCAGACAGCCAGAGAGACAGACAGTCAGAGAGACAGACAGTCAGACAACCAGAAAGACAACATTTGGACTTTTGGGTCACATTCACACCTAGAGAGAGACTTAATGTCCAGAATACCAG
>CM049377.1:30700156-30705156 GCA_026937815.1 Etheostoma perlongum | reverse complement strand
TTTTTATTTTTAAATTAATACATTTTATTTTTAAATTAATACATTTTTATTTTTTAATTAATACATTTTTATTTTTTAATTAATACTTTTTTTTTTTTAATTAATACATTTTATTTTTATTTTTTATTTTTAAAAGGTGTGGTTACCTCGATGTGTTTGGCCTTGAAGACGATGCCGTGAGCTCCTTCTCCGATCCGACCCAGAATACTGTACTGCTCCATGCTTTCACTGTCTCTGCATCAACCCGGACCCCGGGTCTGAGCGATGGACCAGGACCCCGGGTCTGAGCGATGGACCACGACCCCGCCGGGTCTGAGCGATGGACCACGACCCCGCCGGGTCTGAGCGATGGACCAGGACCCCGCCGGGTCTGAGCGATGGACCAGGACCCCGGGTCTGAGCGATGAACCAGGACCCCGCCGGGTCTGAGCGGTGAACCCGGACCGCGGGTCTGAGCGGTGAACCCGAGGCGGACTGAACTGTGTCTGGTACCCTGTCCAGTACCGTCAGATTTAGATGTGTAAGTCTGAATGTCGTTAACAGACCAGCGGAAGCCCAAAAGCAGCGACACCGAACTCCGTTAACAAATCTAGCATTTCACCGATGTTTCGCGTATCTACTCGAAAATATTAAAGTTACATAAAAAAAACTTCATCTACATTAAATATTATACATTGCTTTTTGATTCGGCGCGTAAAACAACCGCAAAAAAACAGCCTGTTGTGAAGAAATATCAACTTGTAGAGATGAAAACAACTCTGCGCTAAAGCTAGCTAGCAAGCTAGCCAGCTAACAGCCTGTTGGTTACGTTGCCTTGGTAACCTGCTAGCTACGCTAGCTCAGCTAAAACGTATAATTAAACTTAAATAAATCAACTATTGTGCTCTCTAACTGCTGCAAGTGTCACACCACGTGTACCCGACAGAAACCTAAAAAGACAGGGGTCCGTGTTTTATAAAATAAATAAAAAAATACGCACTTGTTGACGCGTAGGACGGTTTTAAGTGATTGGGTTAAACGGGCCTCCACGGAGGCGCTAGCGGTCCGCCATGTTTGTTACAGTGACGTCACGAGGCGTCCATTGCAGAACCAAAGCAGATAGAAGCTGTCACTCTAAGGGAAACGTGTTATTACATATTTTTAATGTAAAGATAGAAAATGTACGTAATATTGTTAATCTTTTTATTTTTTTAGGGAAGTTTCATATTCATAAATCATAATTTTCAAACTCAAAACCATGTTTTAAACTATTCCAAATTGAAATTGACATTTATTTTAAAGTCTCTCATTTTAAAGTTTAAAGTCTAAAGTAGTAATAAATAAGAAAGCTATATATATATATATATATATATATATATATATATATATATATATATATATATATATATATATATATATATATATATATATATTTATATTCTATATATATACTCGCGATGCTTTTATTCACGAAAACAGGAAAGTGACTAAAATGTTATATATAAAAGTCATCTGGTATATATGTTATATATATATATATATATATATATATATTAATATATATATATATATCTATTCACTCTGTTTCTATCTCCAGCGCTCGCTGCTTTTATTTTGAAAACAGGAAGTGAGTGTTGGTACTCATCTGGTAGCTGTTCGGCGTTAAACAGATTAACCGCAGTCATCCGAAACGTTAACGGTAACCGTAGTCATGCATGCAGCCGGTTACCGGAGGAGTCTATCGGCCTGAAGAAGCAGAAGTGTGGATTTAAAGAGCAGCGCAGACAAGATGTCGCCGCCTGCTGATGCTAATGCTAATGCTAACGCTAATGCTAATGCTAATGCTAATGCTAATGCTAATGCTAATGCTAATGCTAACCTGGACCAGAAGGTTCTGCAGTATGAAAACTTCATTACCGAAGTTCTGAAGAGAGATTTACAGTAAGAGACACAAACTTCATATTATTGTTATTTTTATTATTATTATTTATTTCATGTCATATTATAAGTATATGTTATTGTCAGTTAATGTATTTTGGAGTATTTCCACTTTTAATGAATTTTTAATAATAATAACAATAATGCACAGAACACTGCAGACAGGTTGGAGTTAATTGAGTTTTACATTATAATTAAATATTAAAATAAGGGGACCAGATGTCTCAGACTAAATCCGGGGACATTTTCAGCTCAGAAGCGTAAATACCTCCAAAACACGTCATGTTTTTAATTTTTGTAAAACTTAAAACGGGGACACTAGACCTAGAGCTGAGTATCGGATACAATATAAACTATTGAGGAAAGATGTTCCTTTGACATTGATGCAGTATGAAACGAGATCGCTGCAGTCGGCAGCAGAGAAACAAGCTACAATGGAAGTTAATGGGAGAATTGTCCAGCTTGTATTTACGTTCATAAAGTGCTCGTTTTGCTGCTGACAGACTCAGATTAATATTCTAAGTGTCTGATAACATTATGGAAAGGATTTCTAAGGAGGCTGACCTTCCTGTTAAAGATTAAGATCACTTTTTTAAAACATTTTAGCAAAAGTCCACCAGACTCCATGTAAATAATCAGTGATTTTAGCATGTATAGAGCAGCATATCTCCACCAGACTCCATGTAAATAATCAGTGATTTTAGCGTGTATAGAGCAGCATATCTCCACCAGACTCCATGTAAATAATCACTACTTTTAGCGTGTATAGAGCAGCATATCTCCACCAGACTCCATGTAAATAATCACTACTTTTAGCGTGTATAGAGCAGCATATCTCCACCAGACTCCATGTAAATAATCACTATTTTTAGCATGTATAGAGCATATCTCCACCAGCATAATCACTCTTTTAGCACCAGCACTCCATGTAAATAATCACTACTTTTTTAGAGCAGCATATCTCCACCAGTGTATAGAGCAGACTCCATGTAAATATCAGTGATTTTCCACCAGACTCCATGTAAATAATCACTATTTTAGCGTGTATAGAGCAGCATATCTCCACCAGACTCCATGTAAATAATCAGTGATTTTAGCATGGTAAAACACGGCTTTCAAAAACATCTCTGAGCTCTGAGCAGCGCTAGCTCTGGCTGTCTGGAGCCTGGGGGGCGGGGGGTAATATCGGGACTGTCAGTCACATTGAAAACCGGGGACAGATCCAGCCGAGGACAGGTCACCAAAACCGTGGACTGTCCCCTGAAACCGGGGACGTCTGGTCATCCTATATTAAATATCTTTAACCCCAGAAACCTCCGGACGGAGAGAGAAGAGAATCCACGTTTATTGTAATTTAATAATAATAAATAATAAAGTTTATTTCTGTGTAACAGGAAGGTTTTGGAGCAAAGAGACTCCGTTTATGAGAAGATCTCTCAGTATCTTAAGCTGAAGAACACCATCCGGAGTCTGCAGGTACACACACACACACACACACACACACATGTACACACACACACACACACACACACACACACACACACACACACACACAACACACACACACACACACATGTACACACACACACACACACACACACACACACACACACACACACACACACACACATGTACAGACAAGCACACACACACACACACACACACACACACACACACACAACACACACACACACACACACACACACATGTACACACACACAGACACAGAATCAGAATCAAAAGTGCTACAGCGGAGGTTGTAAAATGCATGCTAGAGGTGTGTCTTTCTTCCCTTAATGAGTGTGTGTGTGTGTGTGTGTGTGTGTGTGTGTGTGTGTGTGTGTGTTCCTGCAGGAGTCGGGCCTTCAACAGCTGAAGACGGACGTTGATCTCGGCTGTAACTTCTTCGTCCAGGCTGAAGTGTGAGTGTTTTATTATCTGGGGTTTGGGGGTTATTTTGTGTCTCACACACACACACACACACACACACACACACACACACACACACACACTTGGAAATAACCATCCATGGTGTTTTGAGTGAGATCCGGTTTCTGAGTGTCCTCTGTCTTCAGTCTCCGGGTGAGATGTCCAACATCTGCACGGCTTTCTACGTCACTAGAAAGAGGTGGCTAACTTGTTCTCAATGGAACAACAGCCACTAGTGGACCAGAATCTCCAAAAGAACTACTTCCTGTCCCTGTTCTACTTCCTGTCCCTGTTCTACTTCCTGACCCTGTCCTGTTCTGTCCCTGTTGTGTCCCTGGTCTAGAAGAAGTCCGGTTCTACTTCCTGTCCTGATGGTTCTACTTCCTGCAGCTCCCCTGTTCTGCTTCCTGTCCCTGTTGTGTCCCTGGTCTAGAAGAAGTCTCCCAGCTGATCCTGCCTTGGACTGACCAAAGCTGGAGAAAGAGTTATCAGCTGATGGATCTTACCGAGCTACTGAGCATGTGCAGCTCTCAACAAAGATAGGATAGAAGGGAGATGTCTCACTCTGGAGATAAAACTAGAGAGATGTCTCACTCTGGAGATAAAACTAGAGAGATGTCTCACTCTGGAGATAAAACTTGTGAGATGTCTCACTCTGGAGATAAAACTAGAGAGATGTCTCACTCTGGAGATAAAACTAGAGAGATGTCTCACTCTGGAGATAAAACTAGAGAGATGTCTCACTCTGGAGATAAAACCTAAACACACAGGGTGAAAACAGGATCTGCAGCAATGTGCAGAACAACAAAATACCATGGAAACCATGGAAACCTCTTCTGTTCCAAGCTCAAAATACAGTTATGACCCTGAAGATGAGCAGAATGTAATATGGAGCTTTAAGTAGTTTTCTACTTCCTGTTGATGTGTTTGTGTGTCCGTTACGCTGCTGCATGAACGTCCTGTCTCTTCTCTTCTTTCCCGTCAGCGAGGACTCGTCCCGGATCTTTGTTGCCGTTGGTTACGGCTTCTTCGTGGAGATGAACCACGACGAGGCTCTGCGATTCATCGACAAGAAGACGAGTCAGCTCACAGAGTCAGTTCCTCATCCCGACATTTAAAAACACACAAACTAATCCTGCTCTGTGTTAGAGATC
>CM049377.1:30692656-30695156 GCA_026937815.1 Etheostoma perlongum | reverse complement strand
TGTGTTCATGTTGAACCCATTCATTACTGCATTGGTACTGTATTATTGTAATCATTTGTAATTAATTCCTCTTCATGCACTGATGATATATGGGGGGGGGGGGATATGTTTTTGCCTGTTATGTTTAATTTATTGGGCAATAAAGACAGATTTTTGTTAACAAAATGTTTTTCTGAACATCAATGACATTTAAAACAGTGATAACTGATATGCAAATGACGCAATCGACAGACAGAGACGGCATGTTGGAAGTGTGTGATCACTACTGTATGGTGATGTAAACAAGTGGTGTCCCATTTCATAGGGGGGTGTTTTCACCCCTCACCCCTACCCCCTTACCCCTTGGTTTCAAGGGCCAAGGGGTAAGATGGAGAAACGAGATTCGGCCAAAGTAAGGAGTGAACAGGCGCTTCGTAGACGGGCTCTGGTTTTATTTTGAAAATCCACCCCGGGAAGTGTGATTGTTCACATGGCGGCTAACTTGACTGTGGTGAAAAGTAGTGAGGGGGCGTTCGTCCTGACAGGAAGAGACTGGGAAAGCACGCCTGAGTGATGCGTTTAATCCGCGCAGACGGACACGTCGGTCCGCCAAACCGCGAAGAAACAACCGGGCGGACCTCACGGAGGACCGGGGACTCCAGTCCGCAGTAAGGAGCTCTGTTTGGGGGGGCCGGAGGGAGGGAGAGGGGGGGGCTGTGACAGCAGGCTGAGCCAGCTGGTTAGCACGCTAGGCTAACAGCTTCAGCCCCCAGAAAAACCCTGAACTTGGAGAAACTTTGTGGGGGAAACCTGGTGTTTAACCTCCGAGAAGATAATTAAAGAGAATACCCTTTTACGTCAAAAACGTGTTAGCATCACGTGCTAGCTAATTAGCTCCCATGAGCGTTTTTGTCAACACAGCCACTCTCTGACAGCAACAACTCACTAACCCGTGTTTATATGCTAGCACACAGCTATCAGGCGTTAATTAGCATTGAGTAGTGTGCAGCCAAAAAGGCTTTTAGTCGCGTCTGGAAACGTGCATGGACTTGTTTTGTGTTGCCGTTGGTTACGCACGTCGGTGGTCGGGCTGAGGTAACTTTTAATTGGCCCGTGCTGTCGGTGAGCGTCGGTGAGCGTCGGTAGCATGGAGGCACGGGAGCCTGGCTGCAGCGCGGTGCGGTTACATAACGCCAGCAGGTCGCGGGAGAAGCTGCTGGACGTCGCCTCCTCCTCTTCATCCTCCTCAGCCTCCTCCTCTTCATCCTCCTCAGCCTCCTCCTCAGCCCGGCTCTGACAGCTCCGACAGCCAGACAGACACACACACACACACACACACAACACACACACACACAACAACACACAACAACAACAACAACAACAACAAGCACACGGCGGCGTGGAGGAAGTGTGAGCCTCTGCTGGGAGACAGGCAACAGAAACCCAACATCCGGGACATTTCGCTAGAGATGGATTCAAACCCGCTGATAAACGGTAAGAGATGCTGCTGATGTTGTTCTTACGTGCGTGCGTGCGCGTGTGTGTGTTCATGTGCAGTTTGAAAGGAAGCAGCAGTTTACATCAGCTTGCAACAGGTGTGTGTGTGGAGGCCTGCAGATGTGTGTGTGTGTGTGTGTGTCATAATCATAATAATAGTAATAATAATAAATTATCCTTTTATTAGAATTTGCACTTTTTTGTTATTACACACATGCTTACACACAGGCCTGAAACTACACACACATGCTCAGTACCTATACATGCATTAATGGAGAGATGGTGGGGGTTATGTGTGTGTGTTTGTGTTTGTTTTTGTGCAGTTTGGAGGGAAGCAGCAGCTTGCAACAGGTGTGTGTGTGGCGGCCTGCCTCTGCGTGTGTGTGTGTGTGTGTGTGTGTGTGTGTGTGTGCAGGTATTAGCATGATCTGATCTGATTGGTTTTCCTGCAGAGTGCAGAAACTTGCACTGCAACTGGAGAACTCTTGTTAATCTCCACTGAGCCGGGTACAAAAAAGCACGTCTCCTCAGGTTGTAGTTATCTCACTGGAACACCTGAAACACCTAGAACACCTGAAACACCTAGAACACCTGAAACACCTAGAACACCTAGAACTCCTGAAACTCCTAGAACACCTGAAACACCTAGAACACCTGAAACTCCTAGAACACCTGAAACACCTAGAACACCTGAAACAGCTAGAACACCTGAAACACCTAGAACACCTGAAACACCTAGAAACACCTGAAACTCCTAGAACACCTGAAACACCTGAAACTCCTAGAACACCTGAAACTCCTAGAACACCTGAAACTCCTAGAACACCTGAAACTCCTAGAACACCTGAAACTCCTAGAACACCTGAAACTCCTAGAACACCTGAAACTCCTAGAACACCTGAAACAGCTAGAACACCTGGATCACCTAGAACACCTGAAACACCTAGAATACCTGAAACAGCTAGAACACCTGAAACACCTAGAACACCTGAAACATGGTAAAGGTCACCTAGAACACGGGAAT
>CM049377.1:30675156-30687656 GCA_026937815.1 Etheostoma perlongum | reverse complement strand
CACACACACACACACTCACACAGACACACACTACTCAGACACACACACACACAGTACACTACACACACACACACTCAGACACACACACACACTGTTAGACACTCACACACACACACACTCAGACACACACACACACACTCACAGACACACACACACTCATACTCAGACACACACACACAACTCAGTACACAGACACACACACACACACACTCACACACACGACACACACTCAGACACACACACACACACACACACACACACACACACTACACACACACACACACACACTCAGACACACACACACACACACACACACACACACTCAGTACACACAACACACACACTCAGACACACACACACACACACAGACACAGTACACAGACACACACACTACTCAGACACACACACACACACACTCAGACACACACTCACACACACTCAGACACACACACACACTCAGACACACACACACACTCAGACACACACACACTGACACACACACACACACACACACTCAGACACACACACACACTCAGACACACACACTCAGACACACACACACAACTCAGACACAGACACACACACACACACACACACACACACTCAGACACACACACACACACTCAGACACACACACACACTCATACTCAGACACACACACACACTCATACTCAGACACACACACACACACACACACTCAGACACACACACACACACACACACACTCACACTCAGACACACACACACACACACACTCACACTCAGACACACACACACACACGACAAGGTACACACACAAAGACACACACACACACACTCAGACCCACTGCTACACACACTCATGGACACACTCAGACACACACACACACACACACAGACAAGCTGAGACACACACACACACAGACAAGGACACACACTCACACTCAGACACACACTCACACTCAGACACACACCACACACTCAGACACACACACACACACACTCACACTCAGACACACACACACACTCAGACACACACACACACACACACACACTCACACTCAGACACACTCACACTCAGATACACACACACACACACTCCGTTATCCTTCACCAGCAATGATGCATTTGTGTTTTTATCTCTGAATGCTATGCAAAATGTGTGAGGTCTAAAACTGATATGTCCCCCGTCCCCCCGTCCCCCCAGCCATGGACCCGTCCATCACGCTGTGGCAGTTCCTGCTCCACCTGCTGGACGACCAGCGGCAGCGCCACCTGATCTCGTGGACCGGCGAGGACGGGGAGTTCAAGCTGCTGGAGGCCGAGGAGGTGACCCGGCTGTGGGGGCTCCGCAAGAACAAGCACAACATGAACTACGACAAGCTGAGCCGGGCGCTGCGGTACTACTACGACAAGGTACTACTACGACAAGGTACTACTACGACAAGGTACTACTACGACAAGGTACTACTACGACAAAAGACAGCAGGTACTACTACGACAAGGTACTACTACGACAAGTACTGTTAGAGCTGCCCCAGGTACTACTACGACAAGGTACTACTGCAGTACTGTTAGAGCTGCTCAAGGTACTACTACGACAAGGTACTACTGCAGTACTGTTAGAGCTGCTCGACAAAGGTACTACTACGACAAGGTACTACTGCAGTACTGTTAGACTGCTCAAGGTACTACTACGACAAGGTACTACTGCAGTACTGTTAGAGCTACTACAGGTACTACTACTACTACGACAAGGTACTACTGCAGTACTGTTAGAGCTGCTCAGGCTACTACTACGACCAAGGTACTACTGCAGTACTGTTAGAGCTGCTCAGGTACTACTACGTCAAGGTACTACTGCAGTACTGCTAGAGCTGCTCCGGTACTACTACGACAAGGTACTACTGCAGTACTGTTAGAGCTGCCCAGGTACTACTACGACAAGGTACTACTGCAGTACTGTTAGAGCTGCTCAGGTACTACTACGACAAGGTACTACTGCAGTACTGTTAGAGCTGCTCAGGTACTACTACGACAAGGTACTACTGCAGTACTGCTAGAGCTGCTCCGGTACTACTACGACAAGGTACTACTGCAGTACTGTTAGAAGGTACTAGAGTACTACTGCAGTACTGCTAGAGCTGCTCGGTACTACTACGACAAAGGTACTACTGCGACAAAGGACAAGGTACTACTGCAGTACTGACAAGCTACTACTACTACGACAAGGTACTACTAGAGTACTGTTAGAGCTGCTCAGGTACTACTACGACAAAGGTACTACTGCAGTACTGTTAGAGCTGCTCAGGTACTACTACGACAAGGTACTACTGCAGTACTGTTAGGTACTACTATGACAAGTACTACTACTACGACAAGGTACTACTGCGACAAGGTACTACTGCAGACTGTACTAGAGCTGCTAGAGGTACTACTACGACAAGGTACTACTGCAGTACTGTTAGAGCTGCCCAGGTACTACTACTGCGTACTGTTAGAGCTGCTCAGGTACTACTACGACAAAGGTACTACTGCAGTACTGCTAGAGCTGCTCCAGAGCTGCTCAGGGTACTACTGCGACAAGGTACTACTACGACAGGTACTACTGCAGTACTGTTAGAGCTGCTCCGGTACTACTACGACAAGGTACTACTGCAGTACTGTTAGAGCTGCTCAGGTACTACTACGACAAGGTACTACTACGAAGGTACTACTGCAGTACTGCTAGAGCTGCTCCGCTACTACTACGACAAGGTACTACTACGACAAGGTACTACTGCAGTACTGCTAGAGCTGCTCCGCTACTACTACGACAAGGTACTACTACGACAAGGTACTACTGCAGTACTGCTAGAGCTGCTCCGGTACTACTACGACAAGGTACTACTGCAGTACTGTTAAGGCACAGGTACTACTGCAGTACAGTACTACTACCTAATAAAGGCACTACTACGACAAGGTACTACTGTACTGCTAGAGCTGCTACTACTACGACAAGGTACTACTACGACAAGGCAGTAGTTCTGCAGTACTGCTAGAGCTGCACTGCTAGAGCTGCACTACTACGACAAGGTACTACTGCAGTACTGCTAGAGCTGCTCAGGTACTACTACGACAAGGTACTACTGCAGTACTGTTAGAACTGCTCAGGTACTACTTTTAGGTAGTAGAAGTAACTGTATTTTTATGATATCACCTGTAAGTCAGTGCGTTGTGTTCCAGCTCTTTATTATTTCTTTATTATTTCTTTATTATTTCGTTATTATCTTCTTTCAGAACATCATAAAGAAGGTGAGCGGTCAGAAGTTTGTGTATAAGTTCGTCAGTCAGCCCGACCCGTCTCTGCCGGAGGGGCTACGCGGCGGAGACGAGGGCCAGAGGAGGGACGCCGCCGACCCCAACGGCCAATCAAAAGGCCCCGGGGGCGGGGCTTCTACATGTCAGTCAAAGAGCTTACCCCAGGTACACTTTGACTTTCTCCTTCTTCTTTCTATTCTATTTCTATTCTAGTATTTCTGCAGGATACAGACACACGGTGATGTTATTAACCGATTGATTTCTGTATTGCTCCCCAGCGCTCGTCGCCCAGCGGCGCCCAGAAAAGCTCCCGCAACGACTACATGAAGTCCGGCCTCTACTCCACCTTCACCATCCAATCACTGCAGGCCTCGCCCACCCCACGGCCAATCAAAACGGAGCTGCTGATACAACAAGACGCCGCCTTGTTGGTCGATCACACACCCAGAGAGGTGAGTGTGTAGAGTGTGTAATTATGATATACTAGTGCAGTGCCCGTGTTAAATGTAAAAAGTTGTTTTATGGCGAGACTGACGTTCGTTTTGGCCTCGCAAGCTTTGTAGTTTTTTCACGTGCTGTTGGAGCAACTAGTAACGTTAGAAAAACTACAACACCCACCGGAGCTAGCTAGACGGGAAACACAACAACCGGCACGCCGTGCAAACGCCGTTTGGGCCAAAGAGCAGTAACATGGGGACAACATGAGGACAACATGAGGGCAACATGAGGACAACATGAGGGCAACATGAGGACAACATGAGGACAACATGGACAACATGAAGGCAACATGAAGACAACATGAGGACAACATGAGGACAACATGAAGGCAACATGAAGGCAACATGAGGACAACATAAGGACAACATGAGGACAACATGAGGACAACATGAAGACAACATGAGCGCAACATGAAGGCAACATGAGGACAACATGAGGACAACATGAGGACAACATGAAGGCAACATGAGGGCAACACGAGGTCAACATGAGGACAACATGAAGGCAACATGAGGACAACATGAGGACAACATGAAGACAACATGAGGCAACATGAGGGCAACATGAGGACAACATGAAGGCAACATGAGGACAACATGAAGGCAACATGAAGACAACATGAGGGCAACATGAGGACAACATGAGGGCAACATGAGGACAACATGAAGGCAACATGAGGGGACAACATGAGGGACAACATGAGGACAACAGGAAGGACAACAACATGAGGGCAACATGAGGACAACATGAAGGCAACATGAAGACAACATGGGGACAACACGAAGGACAACAACAACATGAGGACAACATGAAGGCAACATGAGGGGGGGCAACATGAGGGCAACAACAACATGAAGGCAAACATGAGGACAACATGAAGGCAACATGAGGACAACATGAAGGCAACATGAGGGACAACATGAGGGCAACATGAGGACAACATGAAGGCAACATGAGGACAACATGAAGGCAACATGAGGGGCAACAACATGAGGGACAACATGAGGGCAACATGAAGACAACATGAAAACAACACAAGGACAACATGAGGGTTAATGTTAAAAAACCTCATGACATTTTCCTGTAATGGGGCCTTTTAACTTTTTAATACTCTATGAAATTACCTCCTCCATCCTGATGTTTTCCCCTATCTTCTTTCCCCTCCCCCTCCCCCTCGCCCCCCCTCCTCCCTCCCCCCCTCCTCCTCTCTTCCCCTCCCCCTCCCCCTCAGGTCTGTGTATTATCAGACTCGAGCTCCTCTCCGTCAGTAGGTGGCGCTGTTGACTCGGCTCTCCAGGTGATCGTCACTCAGCCGTCTCCCTGTCCGACTCCGGCTCTCAGCCCTCAGACACCGGTCAGCGCCGCCGGCCAATCACAGGTCAGTGTTAAGGCCCCGCCCCCCCCTGCTTGGCCATTTTATTATTTTTACACTTTTGTTCTCTCCCATTCTCTCCCACTCTCTCCCACTCTCTCCCATTTCTCCCACTCTCTCCCACTCTCTCCCATTCTCTCCCATTCTCTCCCACTCTCTCCCATTCTCTCCCACTCTCTCCCACTCTCTCCCACTCTCTACCACTCTCTCCCACTCTCTCCCACTCTCTCCCACTCTCTCCCATTCTTTCCCATTCTCTCCCACTCTCTCCCATTCTCTCCCATTCTCTCTCTCTACCACTCTCCCATTCTCTCCCACTCTCTCCCACTCTCTCCCATTCTCTCCCACTCTCTCCCACTCTCTCCCATTCTCTCCCACTCTCTCCCATTCTCTCCCACTCTCTCCCATTCTCTCCCACTCTCTCCCATTCTCTCCCATTCTCTCCCATTCTCTACCACTCTCTCCCATTCTCTACCACTCTCTCCCACTCTCCCACTCTCTCCCACTCTCTCCCATTCTCTCCCATTCTCTCCCATTCTCTCCCACTCTCTCCCACTCTCTCCCACTCTCTCCCATTCTCTCCCATTCTTTCCATTCTCTCCCACTCTCTCCCATTCTCTCCCACTCTTTCCATTCTCTCCCACTCTCTCCCACTCTCTCCCACTCTCTCCCACTCTCTCCCATTCTCTCCCATTCTCTCCCACTCTCCCACTCTCTCCCATTCTCTCCCACTCTCTCCCATTCTCTCCCATTCTCTCCCATTCTCTCCCACTCTCTCCCACTCTCTCCCATTCTCTCCCACTTTCTACCATTCTCTCCCACTCTCTCCCACTCTCTCCCATTCTCTCCCACTCTCTCCCATTCTCTCCCACTCTCTCCCACTCTCTCCCACTCTCTCCCATTCTTTCCCACTCTCTCCCACTCTCTCCCATTCTCTCCCACTCTCTCCCATTCTCTCCCACTCTCTCCCATTCTCTCCCACTCTCTCCCATTCTCTCCCACTCTCTCCCACTCTCTCCCACTCTCTCCCATTCTCTCCCACTCTCTCCCACTCTCTCCCATTTCTCCCACCTCTCCCATTCTCTCCCACTCTCTACCACTCTCTCCCACTCTCTCCCATTCTCTCCCACTCTCTCCCATTCTCTCCCACTCTCTACCACTCTCTACCATTCTCTCCCATTCTCTCCCATTCTCTCCCACTCGCTCCCATTCTCTCCCACTCTCTCCCATTCTCTCCCACTTTCTACCACTCTCTACCACTCTCTCCCACTCTCTCCCACTCTCTCCCATTCTCTCCCACTCTCTCCCATTCTCTCCCACTCTCTCCCATTCTCTCCCACTCTCCCATTCTCTCCCACTCTCTCCCACTCTCTCCCATTCTCTCCCACTCTCTCCCACTCTCTCCCATTCTCTCCCACTCTCTCCCACTCTCTCCCACTCTCTCCCATTCTCTACCACTCTCTCCCACTCTCTCCCATTCTCTCCCATTCTCTCCCACTCTCTCCCACTCTCTCCCATTCTCTCCCACTCTCTCCCATTCTCTCCCATTCTCTCCCACTCTCTCCCACTCTCTCCCACTCTCTCCCATTCTCTCCCACTCTCTCCCATTCTCTACCACTCTCTCCCACTCTCTCCCATTCTCTCCCATTCCTACCATTGATTTTCTCTTTTTTCCCCAGACTGCTCCTCCTCTGAGCGACCCTCCCCAGATTTATCTCACCACTGTTGGGGACCCGTCCTCCCTCACCCCCTCATCCCCCTGGGTCCTGTCGGGGGCTCTATGAGCCCTGTGCCCCCCCCCACCCACGTATCGATGCAGACGGAGGACTACGGGGGAGGCTTCCCCCCTCCCCCCCACGCTGTTCCTCACCCGACTCACCCGCCGCCCGTCTTCGTCATCATCAACCCGCCGCCTGCACATCAGCAGCAGGTCGCCATGGCGGCCCGTCCTCCCCCTCCCCCTCCCCCCATCGTCATAAAGGAGGAGAGCCTGCCGTCGGGGGAGGAGCTGCTGATGGTGTCTCTGGAGGAGAAACGGGTGGAGGAGGTAGAGCTGAAGTCTTTTTCCTTCACAATTAAAGTTGATTTTTTGGGTTTTTTTCTGTTATCGGTGCTAAAGCGATTCGTGGTGTTGTCTTCCCGTCAACCATGAAAAAAACAACGTTTTGGTCGCTTATTTTCAACATTATTATCGCTTTTTTCACACATTTTGTCACTTTTTCAATGTTGTGCATGCTTTTTTTAAAATGCGTTTTCCAAACTTTTTCCAAAACTTTTTACATTAGAATAAATTAGAGTAGAGTAGATTAGAGTAGATTAGATTAGAGTAGAGTAGATTAGAGTAGATTAGATTAGAGTAGATTAGAGTAGAGTAGAGTAGATTAGAGTAAATTAGATTAGTGTAGATTAGAGTAGAGTAGATTAGATTAGAGTAGATTAGATTAGAGTAGATTAGAGTAGATTAGAGTAGATTAGATTAGATTAGAGTAGATTAGAGTAGATTAGTAGATTAGAGATTAGAGTAGATTAGATTAGAGTAGATTAGAGTAGATTAGAGTAGATTAGAGTAGATTAGATTAGAGTAGAGTAGATTAGAGATTAGAGTAGATTAGATTAGATTAGATTAGAGTAGATTAGAGTAGATTAGAGTAGAGTAGATTAGATTAGAGTAGAGTAGAGTAGATTAGATAATACTTTATTCATCCCACAGCGGGGAAATTCCCTCGTTACAGCAGCATTTTCTACAATAAAAGCAAAACAAACAAACAAGTAAACACACAAACAAACAGGCAAACAATAGACAATGAGCAGAGGTAGACTGAAAGTAAAGTGGCGTCAAATGAAGAAAGAAATTAACTGAAAACGGGTGAATTTGACCCGAGGACCCGTGTTTTTGAAGTTTTTTTTATATCAGAAATATGAGTTTCTTTCCACCAAAGTGCCCAGAAATAACGTCAGTTGCATGGAACCCATGCTACATTCTTTGCAGGTCATGATAATGATTACTTCCATTTAATTTTGGGTGTTTTTATTCAGTTTTATAGTATTTGAAAAAAAAAATGTAATGGTTTTAAAACCGTGACTCACTCAACAACCTCTGATCTCAACTGTTAATGAAATTAATTCATAACGTTAGCTTTTTTTAAAACCAGAAAATTAAATATTATGTAATTTAAATTAGGTTTAGTGAATCATGAAAAAATGAATGAAAGACAACCGGTTCATGGTGGACGGGAAGACAACACAAGGGTTAAAAAAGATTTTTTTTAAAAAGAAAGGAACAGAATCAACGTCAGCGATAACGAGAAAATTGAATATCACGATGTTCTTGACCAAATACCTTGATGTTGATACACCCCCTATGTTAAAATACAGGGGGCATAAATATATACCCCCTATGTTAAAATACAGGGGTATAAGTATACACCCCCTATGTTAAAATACAGGGGCATAAGTATACACCCCCCTATGTTAAAATACAGGGGCATAAGTATACACCCCCTATGTTAAAATACAGGGGGTATAACTATACACCCCCTATGTTAAAATACAGGGGCATAAGTATACACCCCCCTATGTTAAAATACAGGGGCATAAGTATACACACAAATTTATAACTTATTTATTCTAGGAAAAATAATTTATTTCAAAAATCGTTGCCAAAACAACACACAATAAAATATATATAATTGTAGATATATTGTGAATATATCCACATGGCTACTTAATATGTGTCTGAAACCTGCGGACCCCAGAAGTATTATGAAGTACTCAAATATAAATACTTGTACTTGGATCTTGGTTGTAGCGATACATCCCTGATTAGACGAGTACGTGACACTCGTGAAAGGTCTGCGAGGACGTGGTTGAGACTGAGGACTCGTGACGTCCCTCTGCTCCTCCTTTCCCAGGTCCCTCAGCTGATCTCGGGGGAACCCGAGGCCCCCCTCGCCATCGTGGAAAGCCCGCCCCCTCCCCGCAGGGAGCCCGGGGTCGGAGGTCAGCAGCCTGCAGGGGAGAGCGAGGACGCGCTAACAGGTAACGGGGACGTTTTCTCCGGCTTCTCTCTCCACGCTTCCTTACAGGAAGTGACGTTTCTAGATTGGTTTGGTTGCCAGGGGTTACGGTGGGCCGGAACAATCTCAGCTATTAAAGGAGGATTGTGAAGGTAAATATGGTGCAACATGTGAGCGCACGTAGCTGCGATGTGAGCATGATTTGTGAGCTTGTGGGAAACGATCTGTACTCGTTGGCGGTACACGATCCGTTCTGCACATGTGCAGATGATGTCATGATGATGTCATGATGTACGAGGATTTACGGCGGTGCACCATCTGTTCCACAGTAGCGGTCTGCTGTTAGCCGCCACCGGGAAGCTAACAACGCTAGTTTAGCTAACAGCTAATTCGGCTAACCGCTAGCTAACAGCTAATTCGGCTAACCGCTAGCTATCAGCTAATTCGGCTAACCGCTAGCTAACAGCTAATTTGGCTAACCCCTAGCTATCAGCTAATTCGGCTAACCGCTAGCTAACAGCTAATTTGGCTAACTGCTAGCTACTAGCTAATTTGGCTAACCGCTAGCTATCAGCTAATTTGGCTAACCGCTAGCTAACAGCTAATTTGGCTAACCCCTAGCTATCAGCTAATTCGGCTAACCGCTAGCTAACAGCTAATTTGGCTAACTGCTAGCTAACAGCTAATTCGGCTAACTGCTAGCTATCAGCTAATTCAGCTAACTGCTAGCTATCAGCTAATTCGGCTAACCGCTAGCTGGCAGCTTGATTCAGCCTAAAATAACGTTACTCAAACTAAACAGCGGGGAAAGCATCTCCAGCTAAATTAAGACTTTGCAGTAATAATAAAGACAAGTACTGAGTGATTGTATTTTAAATGAGCGCAAGTAACAGCTGTTAAATATTTAAACTGTTATTTTAACTTTTGAGGGTCTTTTACACGCTGTCTCAGCTAGCGGTTAGCCGGATTAGCGGTTAGCTGAATTAGCGGTTAGCTAAACTAATGTTAGCTTTCCGGTGGAGGCTAACAGACTTTCTGTAGCTGTCCATGGGAACAGATCGCGCAGTGTCGTAAATCCGCGTTCACCGTGACATCATCATGACATCATCTGCACATGTGCAGGACGGATCTTGTACCGACACTCGTATTTAAAAAAAAAATGTTTCAGTCTGCGCTCTTGACTTTTGCTTCTTGTGAGACATTTGGTGCTAAACTGATTTGTCCCTGTGGAGCTCTGAGCCAACAGGACGGGGGGGGCAGCAGGGTTCCTATCGCCATATGAGGGACAACTCTGTCCGGCTTGTTTATGTAGCATGGAAGCTAGCGTTAGCTTACCTCTAGCATCTATGATTTCAATTTTAGTTGTATTCTACAAGTGCTACGAGTCACCATATTTACCTTCATAAAGAATTAGGGGACCACTAAGGTCTATATAAAAGAGACTTCAGATACAGTATTAGGGGACCACTAAGGTCTATATAAAGAGACTTCAGATACAGTATTAGGGGACCACTAAGGTCTATATAAAAGAGACTTCAGATACAGTATTAGGGGACCACTAAGGTCTATATAAAAGAGACTTCAGATACAGTATTAGGGGACCACTAAGGTCTATATAAAGAGACTTCAGATACAGTATTAGGGGACCACTAAGGTCTATATAAAGAGACTTCAGATACAGTAAGGTCTATATAAAGAGGGACCATACAGTATTAGGGACCACTAAGGTCTATATAAAAGAGACTTCAGATACAGTATTAGGGACCACTAAGGTCTATATAAAGAGACTTCAGATACAGTATTAGGGGACCACTAAGGTCTATATAAAAGAGACTTCAGATACAGTATTAGGGACCACTAAGGTCTATATAAAAGAGACTTCAGATACAGTATTAGGGGACCACTAAGGTCTATATAAAAGGATACAGTATAAGGGACCACTAAGGTCTATATCACTTCAGATACAGTATTAGGGGGACCACTAAGGTCTATATAAAGAGACTTCAGATACAGTATTAGGGACCACTAAGGTCTATATAAAAGAGACTTCAGATACAGTATTAGGGACCACTAAGGTCTATATAAAGAGACTTCAGATACAGTATTAGGGGACCACTAAGGTCTATATAAAAGAGACTTCAGATACAGTATTAGGGACCACTAAGGTCTATATAAAAGAGACTTCAGATACAGTATTAGGGGACCACTAAGGTCTATATAAAGAGACTTCAGATACAGTATTAGGGACCACTAAGGTCTATATAAAAGAGACTTCAGATACAGTATTAGGGACCACTAAGGTCTATATAAAAGAGACTTCAGATACAGTATTAGGGACCACTAAGGTCTATATAAAAGAGACTTCAGATACAGTATTAGGGACCACTAAGGTCTATATAAAGAGACTTCAGATACAGTATTAGGGACCACTAAGGTCTATATAAAGAGACTTCAGATACAGTATTAGGGACCACTAAGGTCTATATAAAGAGACTTCAGATACAGTATTAGGGACCACTAAGGTCTATATAAAGAGACTTCAGATACAGTATTAGGGGACCACTAAGGTCTTTATAAAGAGACTTCAGATACAGTATTAGGGACCACTAAGGTCTATATAAAGAGACTTCAGATCCAGTATTAGGGGACCACTAAGGTCTATATAAATGAGACTTCAGATCCAGTATTAGGGACCACTAAGGTCTATATAAAAAGAGACTTCAGATACAGTATTAGGGGGACCCTAAGGTCTATATAAAGGTCAGATACAGTATTAGGGACCTATAAGGTCTATATAAAAGAGACTTCAGATACAGTATTAGGGGACCTAATACCCCCGGGTGTTTTGGGTGTTTTGGCTCTCTGCATCATCCTGCGTCCTCGGATCAGGTCTGCTCTCTGAACTCCGGTTTCATGTCTTCCTGTCAGATCCCTCGTTGCCCCCGGTGACGACCTCCTCAGCGCTGACGACGGACGCCGTTCCTCCCAAACCGAAGAAGCCGCGGGGCCTGGAGCTGCCCTCCTCCCCCTCCCTCCCCCCCGGCCTGTCCCTGGATAAGGTCTGCAGCCTGCGATGAATCCCGTATCTGGTGTTTAACCTGTCTGTCATAAGCCTGTGACATCATTTCCTGTTTCTGGTCTGCAGGTGAATGCAGCTGTTAACAGTTTATTGGCTCCTGGTTCAGCGAACTCGCTCACCCAGACGGTCATCACCTCCCACGCTCTGGTAAACACCGTGTGTGTGTGTGTGTGTCTCCATCTGTGTGTGTGTGTGTGTGTGTGTGTGTGTCTGTGTGTGTGTGTATTTGTGTGTGTCTGTGTGTGTGTATGTGTGT
>CM049377.1:30662656-30667656 GCA_026937815.1 Etheostoma perlongum | reverse complement strand
CCCGTTTTCCTTTGCGTCCCGTTTTCCTTCGTGTCCCGTTTCCTTTGTGTCCCGTTTCCTTCGTGTCTCATTTCCTTTGCGTCCCGTTTCCTTTGCGTCCCGTTTCCTTTGTGTCTCGTTTCCTTCGTGTCCCGTTTCCTTTGTGTCTCATTTCCGTCGTGTCCCGTTTCCTTTGCGTCCCGTTTCCTTTGCGTCCCGTTTCCTTTGTGTCTCATTTCCGTCATGTCCCGTTTCCTTCGCGTCCCGTTTCCTTTGTGTCTCATTTCCGTCATGTCCCGTTTCCTTCGCGTCCCGTTTCCTTTGTGTCTCATTTCCGTCGTGTCCCGTTTCCTTTGTGTCTCATTTCCGTCGTGTCCCGTTTCCTTTGTGTCCCGTTTCCTTTGTGTCTCATTTCCGTCGTGTCCCGTTTCCTTTGTGTCTCATTTCCGTCGTGTCCCGTTTCCTTTGCGTCCCGTTTCCTTCGCGTCCCGTTTCCTTTGTGTCTCGTTTCCTTTCGTGTCCCGTTTCCTTTGCGTCCCGTTTCCTTTGCGTCCCGTTTCCTTGTCTCTTGTCTTCCTTGTCTCTTGCGTCCCGTTTCCTTCGCGTCCCGTTTTCCTTCGTGTCCCGTTTCCTTTGTGTCTCATTTCTTTTGCGTCCCGTTTTCCTTCGCGTCCCGTTTCCTTGTCTCTTGTCTTCCTTGTCTCTTGTTTCCTTTGCGTCCCGTTTTCCTTCGTGTCCCGTTTCCTTTGTGTCCCGTTTCCTTCGTGTCCCGTTTCCTTTGTGTCCCGTTTCCTTCGTGTCCCGTTTCCTTTGTGTCCCGTTTCCTTCGTGTCCCGTTTCCTTTGTGTCCCGTTTCCTTTCGTGTCCCGTTTCATTTGCGTCCGTTTCCTTTGCGTCCCGTTTCCTTTGTGTCTCGTTTCCTTCGTGTCTCATTTCCTTTGCGTCCCGTTTCCTTCGTGTCCCGTTTCCTTTGTGTCTCATTTCCTTTGCGTCCCGTTTCCTTTGCGTCTCGTTTCCTTTGCGTCCCGTTTCCTTCGTGTCCCGTTTCCTTGTCCCGGGAGGACAACACGAGGGTTAAAGTGTGCAGACGTGTGCAGTAGATTTCAGCCTCAGACCAGTTCCAGGCGGTGTGATTTCCCAGCCTTCGGCGGTGACCTGAACGCGTCACCGCGAGCCATCGTGTTCGACTGTTCTCTTTTACAGCATGACGGACATTTTTCTATCAGAGACCTTTTTAATGTCTCCGAGTTTAAAGAGCGGCGAAGCCTTAAAGAGTTCAGAGCTGCGTCTTTGTAACGATGTGAAGAGGAGGAGGAAGAGGAGGATGAGGAGGAGGAAGAAGAGGAGGAGGAGGAAGAAAAATAAGCCATTTCTAGAGAAGAACAAGCTGAACTTTGGACATTTTTTTGGAGGCTTTCAGTCCGACTTCTTTGAACGTTTCTCTCACCAGCAGAACTGAAGAATGTTTTTCTATTGATTAGTAACAGCGTTGCATTCTGGGTGATGTAGTATGCTCAGCAGCTTCACTGTAAAAAATGATGTGCCACTTTAAACAATCATGAGTTATTCAGTAGAAACTGTAACATAACGAAATGTTTTGATTGGAAGGTCTGCACGTCTGCAGGCAACACTGGAACCTTCCAACCAGAGGGGGTAGTATCTATAACTCACATGCTTTTATTTTGAAAAAGTCCAACATCTTTGTATTGTTGTTTTTATGTCTTTTCATCCACAGTTTGGTCGACACAAAACCCCAAAATTATTCCTTACTCAGCATAGTTTGGCAGAAAGACATTAACCCTCATGTTGTCCTCATGTTGTTGCCCTCATGTTGTCCTCATGTTGTCCTCATGTTGCCCTCATGTTGTCTTCATGTTGCCCTCATGTTGTCCTCATGCTGTCTTCATGTTGTCTTCATGTTGTCCTCATGTTGTCCCCATGTTGTCCCCATGTTGTCCCCATGTTGTCCTCATGTTGTCCTCATGTTGTCCCCATGTTGTCCTCATGTTGTCTTCATGTTGTCCTCATGTTGTCCCCATGTTGTCCCCATGTTGTCCTCATGTTGTCCTCATGCTGTCTTCATGTTGTCTTCATGTTGTCCTCATGTTGTCACCATGTTGTCCTCATGTTGTCCTCATGTTGCCCTCATGTTGTCTTCATGTTGTCCTCATGTTGTCCCCATGTTGTCCTCATGTTGTCCCCATGTTGTCCTCATGTTGTCCTCATGTTGCCCTCATGTTGTCCTCATGTTGTCCCCATGTTGTCCCCATGTTGCCCTCATGTTGTCCCCATGTTGTCCCCATGTTGTCCTCATGTTGTCCTCATGTTGTCCTCATGTTGTCCCCATGTTGTCCCCATGTTGCCCTCATGTTGTCCCCATGTTGTCCCCATGTTGTCCCCATGTTGTCCCTCATGTTGCCCTCATGTTGTCCCCATGTTGTCCCCCCCATGTTGTCTTCATGTTGTCTTCATGTTGTCCTCATGTTGTCCCCATGTTGTCCCCATGTTGTCCCCATGTTGCCTTCATGTTGTCCTCATGTTGTCTTCATGTCCTCATGTTGTCCCCATGTTGTCCTCATGTTGTCCCTCATGTTGTCCTCCTCATGTTGTCCTATATCAATGTTCTTTTTAATTCCCCAAAATAACATGATTGATTCCACCCAACGCTCTTTGCCAAGTACAAATCTCTACTTTCATTAATTTTGGGGCGTCTTATTCAATTTTATAGCATTGTAAAACAAATGGAAGTGTTTTTGAAATAGTATTGAGTAAAAGTTGACATATTCCAGTCTGTGATTATCATCAACATCCATTCCTTTAATTTTAGTCTCAATAATTCCTAATTTCTGCTTTTCTAACTCAAACATTAGGTATAATTTCCTATAAATGAGGTTTATTGACCATAAAATTGTCCAAAAATAACTGTTAAACTAAAGTTAATAACTTAGTTTACTGCACAAATTGTACGTTTTGTAGAAGATGTCTTTATTGTCCTACCCCAGTACACTGTAGTACAACATCACGATCAGAGTTCACAGCTTAAAGAAAACAGAAACAAGTAGAAAACAAGTTGAGAAGTTATATGGATTAAATAAATGAAATGCTTCAATTTATTTAGTTTAATTCATTGTAGCAGGGCTGTAGTCAAGACCACCTTAGTCAAGTCCAAGACCAGGACTAGTCGAGTTCAAGACAAGACCGAGTCCAGGTTTGAGTCTGAGTCAAGACCGAGTCCAGGACAGAATAAAGGTCTTATGCATTACAGTATCAAGACAATCATTTTGGGTTTCCCTTTCCCTCCAATATTAATATCAACATAATAAAGACACCTGGACTCGGTCCAGACCAGAAGCCCAAAAACCATATTGGGCAAGACCAGTGGCCGAGACCGAGACAAGTCCAAGACCATAGAAAAAAACGGTCTTGAGTCCTACAGCCCTGCATTGTAGTCATTACTTTTAAAATAAGAGGAGAATAAGCATGAGCATGTCAAATCCACCGGTTGTGATTGGTGCCTCGATTCGGAAAAATGTGGTCTAATCTGACCCCCCCTTTCCAAAAAGTCTCTATATCAGAAATTTGGTTCCCAACGAGGCTCCTCACACGGTACATTAATAATCAGATCTCTACTTCACTGGATTTGGGGGTTTTGGTCAATTTTATAGAATTTGGAGAAAAGACAATTGGTAAAAGAACTTTAAAAAATTATACAAAAAGAGAGAAAAAGTCAATAAAAGTGACAAAAATGTGAACTAATCTAGAAAAAAGTAAGAAAAATGTCAAAAAATTTGACAAATGTTTTTAAAAATTTGGGGGAAAAGCCCCAAACGATGATGAATAAATACAGGCAAGGTGAATCTACCACCCAGCGCTGCTCTGATTGGTCGGAGCGCTGTCCTATTGGAATTCGAAAGGACAGCCGTTTGTCCCGCCCCTCGGATCGAGCCCAAGCCAATGGGGGAGCTCCCAGACCCGACACCTGGACGTGGGTCTGGCTAATATGTCCCAACATGGAAATATAAAAGCAGATTCCATCAATCAGGACGTTGATTATTATTATTATTATTATTATTATTATTATTATTGATATATTATGTTTGATTATAGAAAAACAATCATAATCACAAATCATTTAATTTCATTACAAATAACTCCTTGTTGTGTTCTTCTGTTCTGATCTTCTGAGATATAATAACTTTTATTTTTTTCTAACTTTAAGAGGTGCTGTAGGACTCGAGTCCGGTCTTCTAGGGTCTCGGTCTCGCTAGTATTGGGACTTGGACTTGTCTCGGTCCAGGTGAACATGACGACATCCTGCAGCTTTTCTTCAATGAACGTGAAACTTAAAGCTCCATGTTACATTCTGCTCCTCTTCAGGTTCATAACTGTATTTTGAGGTTGGACCAGAACAGGTTTCCATGGTATTTTTGTTGTCCTGCACATTGCTGCAGATCCTGTTTTCACCCTGTGTGTTTAGGTCTCTGTTTTATCTCCAGAGTGAGACATCTCACTAGTTTTATCTCCAGAGTGAGACATCTCTCTAGTTTTATCTCCAGAGTGAGACATCTCTCTAGTTTTATCTCCAGAGTGAGACATCTCTCTAGTTTTATCTCCAGAGTGAGACATCTCTCTAGTTTTATCTCCAGAGTGAGACATCTCACTAGTCTTATCTCCAGGGTGAGACATCTCTCTAGTTTTATCTCCAGAGTGAGACATCTCTCTAGTTTTATCTCCAGAGTGAGACATCTCTCTAGTTTTATCTCCAGAGTGAGACATCTCTCTAGTTTTATCTCCAGAGTGAGACATCTCACTAGTTTTATCTCCAGGGTGAGACATCTCTCTAGTTTTATCTCCAGAGTGAGACATCTCACTAGTTTTATCTCCAGAGTGAGACATCTCACTAGTTTTATCTCCAGAGTGAGACATCTCACTAGTTTTATCTCCAGAGTGAGACATCTCTCTAGTTTTATCTCCAGAGTGAGACATCTCACTAGTCTTATCTCCAGGGTGAGACATCTCTA
>CM049377.1:30652656-30657656 GCA_026937815.1 Etheostoma perlongum | reverse complement strand
AACTCATCTGGATGTACGAAACCTGAATAAAACACAGAAGCTCCCACCGGACTCTGTTCGTCTCAACCGGACCCTTTTCGGAGCGACTCTGTCCGGATCGGAGCATCTCACCCCGGCCCGGTACTACTCTGTCCGGAACGTCTCTCCCCGGCTCGGAGCGACTCTCCCCGGCTCGGAGCATCTCTCCCCGGATCGGAGCATCTCTCCCCGGCCCGGAGATACTCTCCCCGGATCGGAGCATCTCTCCCCGGCTCGGAGCATCTCTCCCCGGATCGGAGCATCTCTCCCCGGATCGGAGCATCTCTCCCCGGATCGAAGCGACTCTGCCCGGCCCTGCGGTCCCACTCGGAGCGGCGAAGCAAGAGGCGCTGCAGGCGGAGGAACAAGGTGAGAGCATGGGCGTCTGTCCTCCAACATTTAGGCTATACAATCACGCGGTGCTCTACGGGAAGAATACTAATATTATTATCAATATATTAATCATTTCGACAATACTTTCAGGTCGCTGTGAGTTGTTTCCGTGCTGCTGTTTGAGGGTAAATAGTTACATTAGTGTTGGAATTTCATAAATACGACAGTCCCTAAACGCATCATCCTGCAGGTTTTAAATAAAATAAATGCCATGTTGGGATTAGACTACACGCCGTTAGTGTTGGGTTAATAATAATATAATAATATGGGATATTAGAGGACAAAATAGCGCTTGTGTGAATTTTTGGGTGTTTTTTTAGACAAACTTTAATAAACAATATATAAACAAACAAATACAGACAGTAATTGACAAGGCAAAAGTTTAGGTTAAACACAGAAGTGTTTAAGGGCAAACAGACACTATTTCAGGTATATAATGTCATATTAGTGGCTGATAAACCATTATAATGGAGTATGATGGCTGGAAATACGACAAGCATGGTTTTATGTGTTTGTGTCTCTATGTTAACTGGTCCTCTGAATATTTAATATTATAACAACTATATAGAAATACTGTATATATCGTATATTGTATATATCAAAGAAAAAACAAATCGTCACATACAGTATACATAGTTTAACTTTTTGATATTAATGAACCGTTACATTCAAGCCAAATGAGTTGCTACCAAGCTAATTAATGACGGGGCGTGATGGGTGGGGGCGTGGCACAGGGGTGACACGGGGGTATGCGTGACACAGGGGTATGACACAGGGGGGGTATGACACGGGGGTATGACACAGGGGTATGACACAGGGGTATGACACGGGGGGACACAGGGGTGACATGACACAGGGGCGTGCCACAGGGGTATGACACCGGGGCGTGACACAGGGGTATGACACGGGGGCATGACACAGGGGTATGACACGGGGGCATGACACAGGGGTATGACACGGGGGCGTGACACAGGGGTATGACACGGGGGCATGACACAGGGGTAGGGGTATGACACGGGGGGACACAGGGGGGTATGACACGGGGGTGACACAGGGGTATGACACGGGGGCGTGACACATGTGACACACACGGGGCGTGACACAGGGGTATGACACGGGGGGTATGACACGGGGCGTGGCACAGGGGGTATGACACGGGGCGTGACACAGGGGTATGACACGGGGTATGACACGGGGGCGTGACACAGGGGTATGACACGGGGGCGTGACACAGGGGGGGTATGACACAGGGGTATGGGCGTGACACAGGGGTATGACACGGGGCGTGGCACAGGGGTGACACAGGGGGGTGACATGACACAGGGGTATGACACAGGGGCGTGACACAGGGGTATGACACGGGGGCGTGACACGGGGGGGGGCGTGGCACAGGGGTATGACACGGGGGCGTGCAGGGGTATGACACGGGGGCGTGACACAGGGGTATGACACAGGGGTATGACACGGGGGCGTGACACAGGGGTATGACACGGGGGCTTGACACAGGGGTATGACACGGGGGCGTGACACAGGGGTATGACACGGGGGCGTGACACAGGGGTATGACACGGGGGTATGACACGTGACACAGGGGGTATTTTAACAGGGCGTTGACACAGCCTTCTGACCCCAGGGTATGAACGCCCACGGGGCGTGAAGGGGCGTGCAGTCAGACTTGTTACTGCCTGCGAACTCGCACCAGATCGCTGAAGAAACAACAATGGCGTCCCCTGTTGATGCCGTACAGGCGCCGGTGATTAACGGAGAGAAATGGAAATAAATAGGCAACGTAAAGTAATTCCACACATCGTAATCAAAACAATACACGTAGGATTGTGTACGACTACAGGTTATGTTTATTAAATAAAGCCTAAAATATGTCGTAGACTAGAAATCGCTACTATTAACTATCCGTCCAGAAATGCTGAAAGCTCTGGGTGTGGAGGGGATGTCTTGGTTGACACGCCTCTTCAACATTGCGTAGAGGTCTGACAGTTCCCAAGGAGTGGCAGCCCGGGGTGGTGGTTCCCCTCTTCAAAAAGGGGGACCAGAGGGTGTGTGCATATTACAGGGGTATCACACTTCTCAGCCTCCCTGGTAAAGTCTACTCCAAGGTACTGGAAAGGAGGGTTCGGCCGATAGTTGAACCTCGGATTGAAGAGGAACAATGCGGATTCCGTCCTGGCCGTGGAACAACGGATCAGATCTTCACTCTCGCTAGGATCTTGGAGGGGGCCTGGGAGTATGCCCAACCAGTCTACATGTGTTTTGTGGATCTGGAGAAGGCGTATGACCGGGTCCCCCGGGAGAAATTGTGGGAGGTGCTGCGGGAGTATGGGGTGAGGGGGTCTCTTCTCAGGGCCATCCAATCTCTGTATGACCAAAGCGAGAGCTGGGTCCGGGTTCTTGGCAGTAAGTCGGACTCGTTCCAGGTTCTGGAGGGTTGGCCTCCGCCAGTGCTGCGCTTTGTCACCAATCCTGTTTGTAATATTTATGGACAGGATATCGAGGCGTAGTCGGGGGCGGGGAGGGGTCGCAGTTCAGTGGGCTCGGGATCTCATCGCTGCTTTTTGCAGATGATGTGGTCCTGATGGCGTCATCGGTCTGTGACCTTCAGCACTCACTGGATCGGTTCGCAGCCGAGTGTGAAGCGGCTGGGATGAGGATCAGCACCTCTAAATCTGAGGCCATGGTTCTCAGCAGGAAACCGATGGAGTTCCTTCTTCAGGTGGGGAGTGAGTCCTTACCCCAAGTGAAGGAGTTTAAGTACCTTGGGGTCTTGTTCACGAGTGAGGGGACCATGGAGCGTGAGATTGGTCGGAGAATCGGAGCAGCCGGTGCGGTATTACATTCTGTTTATCGCGCCGTTGTGACGAACAGAGAGCTGAGCCAGAAGGCAAAGCTCTCGATCTACCAGGCAATGTTTGTTCCTACCCTCACCTATGGTCATGAAGGCTGGGTCAGGACCGAAAGAACCAGATCCAGGGTACAAGCGGCCAACATGGGTTTCCTCAGGAGGGGGGGGGGGGCTGGCGTCTCCCTTAGAGATAGGGTGAGAAGCTCAGTCCTCCAATACCAATACCCCCGAATTCTCAAACACCAAGTAAGTGTAACCAGCTACTCAAGGGCTGGCCACTTATATAAGAATAACCACTAAGTTTACCTGACAATACGAGATATTCAAGGTATCCAGATGTTTGGAATTGGGCCAGATCAGAAGATTATAGGTTTGCTCGCTGAAGCCAAAGGATTGAATTACCACAGTGAAAGAACACCACAAGTCACAGAAGAAAGTTTAACTGTATGTATTAAATGCAATAAGTAACAAGGTAAATAGCATTAATACATTAACAATTATAAACATCAATGGAAGTAAGGTGAAAAAGTCAAAAAGTGGGATCCCATATAAAAAGTAGAAAAAGTGACAAAATAATAAATGTACAGTCCAGTTCAATCAAAATAAATAAGACCCCGGGTCTGCTAAAATACTGTTCTCGATTCCTTAAGCGCAAAAAGGATATTTGTCCTCCTTCAAGGAAATCAAGTGTGCACCAAGTTCTACCTGACCCCTTGGCCAAAGGGGTAATAGATCAAGTTTCTCCGCTGTAAGGTCTCTAGGTTGCAACCTCCTGGCTACAACCGGGCTTTACATCAAGTGGGCTTGGCTCGCCATCCAGTTTCTCTATGCTCTGCAATGTTTCTCTGTTGATTTCCACCGCCGGTCTAGACTCCACCAGACTGCGATCCCTCAACTTTGCATCAAGCAAAAAAACCTGACCAGTACAATGAGATAGCTCATTAGCTTGAACCTGCCTTCTGAATCAGTGTCTCTCCAGTGTTTCACACTATTTAGTTCACGTCAACAGTCACAAACTTAACATTAGCCTTAAAATGTATGCAAGTATGAATGTAAGTCTATGCTGCTACGATGATTCAGCTTTTCTGGAGTCACTTCCGGCCTCAGTAGCGCGAACGGCTGAGAGACGGCCTAAACACTCTATTGGCTAGGATCTAGTAACACTCAAACTTTATAGGCTAATGCCACAACAACAATATGCCCTTGTAGTGGATGATATCAATGTTAGCAAGCGATCATGTCAAAATAAATCCTTTTTTTATACTTATAGTTAGTATATAGTTATCACATGTATTGTATAATTTGTATATATTATATTTATTACCTATTTATTTCACTCAGGACTTATTTATTCTATTTATTGCCCATTTTATATGTGGGTTACATAAGCCCTTCATACCGCGGCTGAAATCGGAGTTCTAATAACCCGGTTCACAGAGGTAGAGATCAATTTGAGGGTCTGCTCCAACTCTTGTCTCCTCTCCTTGTCTCCTCTCCTTGTCTCCTCCCTTGTCTCCGCTCTTGTTTCCTCTTTTGTCTCCCCTCCTCATTTCCTGTCTTGCTTCCTCTCTTGTCTCCTTTCTTGTCTCCTCTCCTTCTCTCCTTTCTTGCTTCCTCTTTTGTCTCCTTTCTTTTCTTTTCTCTCCTCTCCTCTGTCTCCTCTCCTCGTCTCCTCTCTTGTCTCGTCTCCTCCTCTCCTTGTCTCCTTGTCTCCTTGTCTCCTCTCTCCTCT
>CM049377.1:30637656-30647656 GCA_026937815.1 Etheostoma perlongum | reverse complement strand
CTGTCTGTGTGTGTGTGTGTGTGTGTGTGTGTGTGTGTGTGTGTATATGTATCTGTCTGTGTGTGTGTGTGTGTGTGTGTGTGTGTGTGTATATATGTATATGTGTGTGTGTGTGTGTGTGTGTGTGTGTGTGTGTGTGTATATGTATCTGTCTGTGTGTGTGTGTGTGTGTGTGTGTGTGTGTGTGTATATGTATCTGTCTGTGTGTGTGTGTGTGTGTGTGTGTGTGTGTGTGTGTGTGTGTGTGTGTGTGTGTGTGTGTGTGTATATGTATCTGTCTGTGTGTGTGTGTGTGTGTGTGTGTGTGTGTGTGTGTGTGTGTGTGTGTGTGTGTGTGTGTGTCGTAGGTGGCGCTGTGCTGTGTCCCCTGCAGTGTGTGTGTGAGACGAGGCCCTGGTACACCCCCCAGTCCGTGTATCACCAGGCGAGGACGGTCGACTGCAACGAGCTCCACCTGCCCCGCGTCCCCCCCAACGTGTCCTCGGACACGCAGGTAACCAACCGGTCGTCATGGTAACAGCACCAGGGCTGTCCACATGAGGCCGATAGTAACGAGTTGTTAACTTATTAACTTTGGTTTTCAGGTTATTTTTGGAATTTATGTTCAAAACAGTCTCCTCCGTCTTTGTCCCCGACAGGTGCGTCTCCTCCATCTTTGTCCCCGACAGGTGCTGCTGTCTTTGTCCCCAACAGGTGCGTCTCCTCCGTCTTTGTCCCCGACAGGTGCGTCTCCTCCATCTTTGTCCCCAACAGGTGCGTCTCCTCCATCTTTGTCCCCAACAGGTGCTGCTGCTGCAGAGTAACAACGTCTCCTCCGTCTTTGTCCCCAACAGGTGCTGCTGCTGCAGAGTAACAATGTCTCCTCCGTCTGTCCCTGACAGGTGCTGCTGCTGCAGAGTAACAACGTCTCCTCCGTCTTTGTCCCTGACAGGTGCGTCTCCTCCGTCTTTGTCCCCGACAGGTGCTGCTGCTGCAGAGTAACAACGTCTCCTCCGTCTGTCCCCGACAGGTGCTGCTGCTGCAGAGTAACAACGTCTCCTCCGTCTTTGTCCCTGACAGGTGCGTCTCCTCCATCTTTGTCCCCAACAGGTGCGTCTCCTCCGTCTTTGTCCCCGACAGGTGCTGCTGCTGCAGAGTAACAACGTCTCCTCCGTCTGTCCCCGACAGGTGCTGCTGCTGCAGAGTAACAACATCTCCTCCGTCTTTGTCCCTGACAGGTGCGTCTCCTCCATCTTTGTCCCCAACAGGTGCGTCTCCTCCATCTTTGTCCCCAACAGGTGCTGCTGCTGCAGAGTAACAACGTCTCCTCCGTCTTTGTCCCCAACAGGTGCTGCTGCTGCAGAGTAACAATGTCTCCTCCGTCTGTCCCCGACAGGTGCTGCTGCTGCAGAGTAACAATCTCTCCTCCGTTCTGACCAACCCCAGAACTGGTGTTGAACCACTTCACCCAGGTAACAACGTCTCCTCCGTCTGTCCCCGACAGGTTCATTGCTGCTGCAGAATAGTAACAACGTTTTTTTTCTCCTCCGTCTGTCCCCAACAGACACTTTGCTGCTGCTGCAGAGTAACAACGTCTCCTCCGTAATTTTGTTCCCTCATTTATGTGTGTGCTGCTGCTGTGTGTGTGTGTGTGTGCGTCTCCTCCGTCTGTGTGTGTGTGTGCTGCTGCAGAGTAACAACGTCTCCTGTTTTTGTGTCTGTCCCCGTATGTGTCAGGTGCTGCTGCTGCAGAGTAACAACATCTCCTCCATCACCACGGAGCTGCAGGTTCTGACCAACCTCACAGAACTGGACCTGTCCCAGAACCACTTCACCCAGGTAACACACACCTCCACCTGCTCCTCCAACAGCATTTCATTATCTTCCCGTCAGAATAGAAAATCTTTTGTTATTTGCTGTTTTTAATTTTTTCTTACGTTTTCGTACCTTTTTTCAACACTTTGACACTTTTTTTTCAATGTTTGTCACTTTTTTTGACTTATTAACTTCGGTTTTACAGTTATTTTAGTAATTTATGTTCAATAAACCTCATTTATGTGTGTCTGTGTGTGTGTGTGTGTGTGTGTGTGTGTGTGTGTGTGTGTGTGTGTGTGTGTGTGTGTGTGTGTGTGTGTGCTGTGTGTGTGTGTGTGCATGTGTGTGTGTGTGTGTCTGTGTTTTGTGTGTGTGTGTGTGTGTCTGTGTTTGTGTGTGTGTGTGTTTGTGTGTGTGTGTGTCTGTGTTTTGTGTGTGTGTGTGTGTGTGTGTGTGTGTGTGTGTGTGTGTGTGTGTGTGTGTGTGTGTGTGTGTGTGTGTGTGTGTGTGTGTGTGTGTGTGTGTGTGTGTGTGTGTGTGTGTGTGTGTGTGTGTGTGTGTATGTGTGTGTGTGTGTGTGTGTGTGTGTGTGTTGTGTGTGTGTGTGTTGTGTGTGTGTGTGTGTGTGTTTGTGTGTGTGTGTGTGTGTGTGTGTGTGTGTGTGTGTGTGTGTCTGTGTTTCTGTGTGTGTGTGTGTGTGTGTGTGTGTGTTTGTGTGTGTGTGTGTGTGTGTGTGTGTGTGTTTGTGTGTGTGTGTGTGTGTGTGTGTGTGTGTGTGTGTGTGTGTGTGCAGGTGAGCTCCATGGGTCTGTCCTCTCTGGGCCGCCTGGTGACCCTGTACCTGGAGGAGAACCGCATCGAGGAGCTGGAGGACTCCAGCCTGGGGAACCTGTCCAGTCTGGAGGAGCTCTACATGAACCACAACCGCATCTCCTCCATCGGCCCCAAAGCCTTCGCTGGACTCACCAACCTGCTCAGGTGACCCCCACTTCCTCTTCGGTCTATAGTCCCCCCCCCCCCCCCCCCCCCCCACACACACACACAGTCTGTCTGTCTCGGGACTAACAGCTTCCTGCCCTGTGATTGGCCCGTAGGCTCCACCTGAACTCCAACCGTCTGGTGGCCATCGACAGCCGCTGGTTCGAGTCCCTGCCGTCCCTGGAGATCCTGATGATCGGGGAGAACCCCATCCTGGGTCTGGAGGAGAAGAACTTCCTGCCTCTGTCGCGCCTCCACAGCCTGGTCCTGGCGGGCATGGGGCTGGAGTCCGTCCCCCCCGCCGCCTTCCTGGGCCTCGACTACCTGGAGAGCCTCTCCTTCTACGACAACCGCCTCAGGTGAGCCGGAGCCTGACTGTGTACCTTCACGTGCACACGTTCACGTGCACACGTTCACGTGCACATAATGTCAGTTTTTGCTCTTATTCAGACTAAGGGCCAATTTATTATTATTTATTATTTATTTTATATTGTTGTTTATTAATCACATATGAGTGAGAACACTCACACACACACACACACACATACACACAAGTGTGTCTCACTATCTTTATGGGGACCAGTCATTGACATAATGCATTCCCTAGCCCCTTACCCTAACCTTAACCATCAAACCTAAATGCCTAACCCTAACCCTTACCCTAACCCTAACCATAACCTAATTCTAACCCTGATCCTAAAACCAGGTCTTAACCCTTACCCTAACCTTAACCATAACCTAATTCTAACCCTGATCCTAAAACCAGGTCTTAACCCTTACCCTAACCCTAACCATAACCTAATTCTAACCCTGATCCTAAAACCAGGTCTTAACCCTCAAACAGCCCTTTAACGTTATGGGGACCAGCATTTTGTCCCCACAAAGCTGTCAGGACCCCATAAGTATACTGTATTCCCAGTTTTTGGTCCCCACAAATGTAGTAAAACCTGGTACACACACACACACACACACACAAAGAGTGAGTGGGCTGGACACACTCTCTCTCCGAACATACATACACACATATAATATATAAGCTACATACAGTACCTGATGTGAGCGCTGTTTTCTCTGCAGGGCTGTTCCGCGGGACGCTCTGAGCATGCTCCCCAACCTGAAGTTCCTGGACCTGAACAGGAACCCGATCGTCCGAGTCCAGCAGGGAGATTTCCAGGACCTTCAGCACCTGGAGGAGCTCAGGTGGGTTCGGGGGCGTAGAGGCTCCAGTCTGAGACTCATAGTCCCCTGAATGTGGATCCGATGTGCGTCTGAGACTATAAGTAATGTTGTTGTGTCCAGTCTGAACAACATGGAGGAGCTGCTGATGGTGGAGCGAGCCGCTTTCCAGAACCTTCCGGAGATCGCTAAGCTGGAGATCTGCTGCAACCCCCGCCTGTCTTACATCGACCCACAGGCCTTCAGGTAACTGTCTGTCTGCCTGTCTCTCTCTCTGTCTGTCTACCTCTCTGTCTGTCTCCCTGCCTCTCAGTCTGCCTGTCTGTCTGCTTTCTGTCTATCTCTTTGTTCATCTGTCTTTCTGTCTGTCTCTCTCTCTGTCTGTCTCTTTGTTTGTCTGTCTGCCTGTCTCTCTCTCTGTCTGTCTGTCTCTGTCTGTCTGTTTGTTCAGTCTGCCTGTCTGTCTCTCTTTCTGTCTATCTCTTTGTTCATCTGTCTTTCTGTCTGTCTCTCTCTCTGTCTGTCTCTTTGTTTGTCTGTCTGTCTTTCTGTCTGTCTCTCTCTCTGTCTGTCTGTCTCTCTGTCTGTCTGTCTCTGTCTCTCAGTCTGCCTGTCTGCCTCTCTTTCTGTCTCTCTCTCTGTCTGTCTATCTCTCTGTTTGTCTGTCTGTTTGTCTCTCTCTCTTTCTGTCTCTCTCTCTTTCTGTCTGTCTCTCTTTCTGTCTGTCTCTCTCTCTTTCTGTCTGTCTCTCTTTCTGTCTGTCTGTCTCTCTTTCTGTCTGTCTGCCTCTCTCTGTCTCTCTCTTTGTCTGTCTGTCTTTCTGTCTGTCTCTCTCTCTGTCTGTCTCTCTCTCTGTCTGTCTGTCTCTCTCTCTGTCTGTCTGTCTCTGTCTGTCTGTCTGTCTCTCTCTCTGTCTGTCTCTCTCTCTCTGCCTGCCCGCCTGTCTGTCTGATTGAAGAAAAATCAAAAGCTAAGTTATTTCTGTTCTTTCTTCTTTTCTTCCTCCCTTCATCTCTCCATTCCTCCTTTCCTTTCATTGTCTCTCCTCTCGTTTCCTCGTTTCCTCTCCTCCCCTCTTGCACCCCCGTCTCCGTCCTCAGTGAGCTGTCCTCCCTGCGGACTCTCCTCCTCCACAGTAACCAGCTGAGCCTCCTGTCCTCCCCCGTCCTCTCGTCCCTCCCTTCCCTGGAGGAGGTGTCTCTCCACTCCAACCCCCTGCGATGTGACTGTCTCACCTCCTGGGGGCCTCACCTGGGGAACCAGTCGCACCTGAGGATGCTGGAGTCCTCCGCCACGCTGTGCTCCTCCCCGCCTCACCTGATTGGCCGGGAGCTGCAGGAAGTGGTGGGGGGCGGATGGGGCGGGGCCAACGGTGGGGGCGGGGGCGGGGCCAACAGCTGCCTGCCTCACATCTCTCCTCACGCCTTCCCCCCCGCCATGAACATCAGCGCCGGGCAGCCAATCACACTGGAGTGCTGGGCGGATGCTGACCCCGCCCCCCAGTTCTACTGGGTGACGCCCACTGGAGACAAGGTGTGTGTGTGTGTGTGTGTGTGTGTGTCAGTGTATGTGTGTGTCTGTGTATGTGTGTGTGTGTGTGTGTGTGTGTGTGTGTGAATGTGTGTGTGTGTGTGTGTGTCAGTGTGTGTGTGTGTCTGTGTATGTGTATGTGTGTGTGTGTGTGTGTGTGTCTGTAGCTGTATCCCCTCTAACTTAACAGAATGAATCACTCAATGAATCAGAATGAATGTGTGTGTGTCTGTGTGTGTGTGAATGTGTGTGTGTGTGTGTGTGTGTCAGTGTATGTGTGTGTCTGTGTGTGTGTGTGTGTGTGTGTGTGTGTGTGTGTGTGTGAAAAGTGACGCCTGCGGGACTCAAATCTGCACTCGATTTGATCAATTAAGGAAGATAAAGGCCTTAACTTAGAATGAAATTATGTAAATATCTAATCTAATGGGTGTGTTTCTGTTGTTGTCTTTTCTCACCTGGTCAGGTGAGCTTGGAGGCGGTGGCTGCACCAATCATATCAGAGGAGGGGCGTGGCCTGAGCAGCAGGAGGAAGAAGAAGAAGCATCGTGTGTCGGAGCCCGGCGCGCTGGTGATCGAACACGCCGAGCCGTCAGACGCAGGTCGGTGCATCCCAATAGACCGGCTGCATCGTCCTAAAACTCACTTCACTCACAGCACACAGGAACAAAATAAAGCTATAAAGCCGGGACTGGGTTTGTGGTTGTTGTTCTAAGTGTCTGACAACATTATGGGATGGATCCCTACAGAGATAGAGTTTTTAGTTGAAGAGTAAGATCCTTTTAGTTCAACATGAAACAGCCCCGACATCACCATCACCAAACCCACCAGACTCCATGTAAATAATCACTACTTTTAGCGTGTATAGAGCAGCATATCTCCACCAGACTCCATGTAAATAATCACTACTTTTAGCGTGTATAGAGCAGCATATCTCCACCAGACTCCATGTAAATAATCACTACTTTTAGCATGTATAGAGCAGCATATCTCCACCAGACTCCATGTAAATAATCACTACTTTTAGCGTGTATAGAGCAGCATATCTCCACCAGACTCCATGTAAATAATCTCTACTTTTAGCATGTATAGAGCAGCATATCTCCACCAGACTCCATGTAAATAATCTCTACTTTTAGCATGTATAGAGCAGCATATCTCCACCAGACTCCATGTAAATAATCACTACTTTTAGCGTGTATAGAGCAGCATATCTCCACCAGACTCCATGTAAATAATCACTACTTTTAGCGTGTATAGAGCAGTATATCTCCACCAGACTCCATGTAAATAATCACTACTTTTAGTGTGTATAGAGCAGCATATCTCCACAAGACTCCATGTAAATAATCACTACAATGTATAAAACACATATCTCCACCAGACTCCATTCTTAAATGATAAAACACACTTCATTCAAAGAGGACAGAAACTAAATAAAACTACCAAAAGCCGTCTTGGTTCATCTTTCCACTGTTCCAACAATCACCACTCTGGTCTGGTTGGAATAAACTCTTAATTCACCCATTTACATGTGGAGATATACTGCTCTATACACGCTAAAAGTAGTGATTATTTACATGGAGTCTGGTGGGTTTGGTGATGGTGATGTCGGGGCTGTTTCATGTTAAACTAAAAGGATCTTACTCTTTAACTAAAAGGTCTATCTCTGTAGTATGTATTGTATATTACATACTACAGACTATATTACATATGAACAACTGCAAACGGCTTTAATACTGGACCCCATTAGTCACTGAAATGCTGAAAATACCCCTTAACATCGCATCTGTTCGTTCTCTCTCTTTTAGGTGTGTACACCTGCGTAGCCTGGAACATGGAAGGCGCAGACACCAAGAGCGTCTCGGTGTTGGTGGACCCCCAGGGGCCTGTGGGCTCGTGGCTGGACGGGGGCATCCGGTGGGGCGGGGAGCCCAGCAGAGAGCAGCCGTGGCTGGGGAACTCGTCCGGCGCAGCAGCCTCTCTGGTGGTGCTGGCTAAGGTACCAAGAATGGGTTTCATTCCGTTAAGTTAGAGGGGATACAGCTACAGACACAGTTAAGTTAGAGGGGATACAGCTACAGACACAGTTAAGTTAGAGGGGATACAGTTACAGACATAGTTAAGTTAGAGGGGATACACCTACAGACATAGTTAAGTTAGAGGGGATACAGCTACAGAGACAGTTAAGTTAGAGGGGATACAGCTACAGACACAGTTAAGTTAGAGGGGATACACCTACAGACATAGTTAAGTTAGAGGGGATACACCTACAGACATAGTTAAGTTAGAGGGGATACAGCTACAGACACAGTTAAGTTAGAGGGGATACACCTACAGACATAGTTAAGTTAGAGGGGATACAGCTACAGAGACAGTTAAGTTAGAGGGGATACAGCTACAGACACAGTTAAGTTAGAGGGGATACAGCTACAAAGATAGTTAAGTTAGAGGGGATACACCTACAGACATAGTTAAGTTAGAGGGGATACACCTACAGACATAGTTAAGTTAGAGGGGATACAGCTACAGACACAGTTAAGTTAGAGGGGATACACCTACAGACATAGTTAAGTTAGAGGGGATACAGCTACAGAGACAGTTAAGTTAGAGGGGATACAGCTACAGACACAGTTAAGTTAGAGGGGATACAGCTACAAAGATAGTTAAGTTAGAGGGGATACACCTACAAACATAGTTAAGTTAGAGGGGATACAGCTACAGAGACAGTTAAGTTAGAGGGGATACAGCTACAGACATAGTTAAGTTAGAGGGGATACAGCTACAGACACAGTTAAGTTAGAGGGGATACACCTACAAACATAGTTAAGTTAGAGGGGATACAGCTACAGAGACAGTTAAGTTAGAGGGGATACAGCTACAGACACAGTTAAGTTAGAGGGGATACAGCTACAGAGACAGTTAAGTTAGAGGGGATACAGCTACAGAGACAGTTAAGTTAGAGGGGATACAGCAACAGACGCAGTTAAGTTAAAGGGGATACAGCTACAGTTAAGTTAGAGGGGATACAGCTACAGGCAAAGTTAAGTTAGAGGGGATACAACTACAGACACAGTTAAGTTAAAGGGGATACAGCTACAGACACAGTTAAGTTAGAGGGGATACAGCTACAGACACAGTTAAGTTAGAGGGGATACAGCTACAGACACAGTTAAGTTAAAGGGGATACAGCTACAGGCAAAGTTAAGTTAGAGGGGATACAGCTACAGACACAGTTAAGTTAAAGGGGATACAGCTACAGACACAGTTAAGTTAGAGGGGATACAGCTACAGACATAGTTAAGTTAAGGGGATACAGCTACAGACACAGTTAAGTTAAAGGGGATACAGCTACAGTTAAGTTAGAGGGGATACAGCTACAGACACAGAGTAAAGTTTAGGCCAAACCGACTCGAGTTTAGGAAAAATATTGTGTTTTGGATTCATACACTCCCAAGGAAGGAACATGTGTTTCCTGAGTGAAAGTACGCGTGGCTTGCGGCCGTAGCTGTATAACAAAAATGAACAATTTTTTTACGCTTTTTCAACACTTTTCATTACTTTTTTGACACGTTCCAGATACTTTTTTTTATAACTTTTGTCATTTTTTTTCAACATTTTCTTCTATTCTGTAACATCCCATCAGTCTACTGTACACATCACTAACACCTATATATCACCACTAGTTTTATACTACTTTCTTTTTTGAATTCATGGTCAAGAAACCTCATATATATGAAATTATATCATTTTTTGAAATAAAACACCCCAAATTCAATAAAGTAATGAACTGATCCTTCAGCGTTATATGGAACTACCAGCGTAATATTTGGACAATTTGGATGAAATAATCCCAAATTTCTGATAAGAGGAGGGTTAACCCTGGTGTCGTCTTCCCATCAAAATTAAAAATCAACACTTTTGTTGACACTTTTTAGCAATGTTTTTAACTTTTTCTTACGTTTTTGTCCCTTTTTTCAATGTTTGTCACCCTTTTTACGTTTAACACTACGTAACACTAACTTATTAACTTCAGTTTTACAGTTATTTTTGGAATTTATGGTCAATAAAGCTCATTTATAGGAAATTATACCTAATGTTTGAGTTAGAAAAGCAGAAATTAGGAATTATTGAGACTAAAATTAAAGGAATGGATGTTGATGATAATCACAGACTGGAATATGTCAACTTTTACTCAATACTATTTCAAAAACACTTCCATTTGTTTTACAATGCTATAAAATTGAATAAGACGCCCCAAAATTAATGAAAGTAGAGATTTGTACTTGGCAAAGAGCGTTGGGTGGAATCAATCATGTTATTTTGGGGAATTAAAAACAACGTTGACTGTTTCCTGTGCAGGTTGTGCGCGCCCAGTCGGTGGTGTTGGAGTGGAAGTTGTATCCCAGCGGTGGAGCTTCGTCTGTGGGTCAGAACCAGCAGGACGCCCCCTTCCCTCTGACCCGGTGGACCAGCGCCACCGTGCACATCGACAACCCTCAGATCAGCTACACCGCCAAGGTGA
>CM049377.1:30617656-30625156 GCA_026937815.1 Etheostoma perlongum | reverse complement strand
GCAGGTCTAGACCTCTCTATAATTTACAGATAGAGCAGGTCTAGACCTCTCTATAATTTACAGATAGAGCAGGTCTAGACCTCTCTATAATTTACAGATAGAGCAGGTCTACAGATAGAGCAGGAGACCGCTCTATAATTTACAGATAGAGCAGGTCTAGACCTCTCTATAATTTACAGATAGAGCAGGTCTAGACCGCTCTATAATTTACAGATAGAGCAGGTCTAGACCTCTCTATAATTTACAGATAGAGCAGGTCTAGACCACTCTATAATTTACAGATAGAGCAGGTCTAGATCGCTCTATAATTTACAGATAGAGCAGGTCTAGACCTCTCTATAATTTACAGATAGAGCAGGTCTAGACCGCTCTATAATTTACAGATAGAGCAGGTCTAGACCGCTCTATAATTTACAGATAGAGCAGGTCTAGACCGCTCTATAATTTACAGATAGAGCAGGTCTAGACCGCTCTATAATTTACAGATAGAGGCAGGTCACAGAGCCTAGGCTCTATAATTTACAGATAGAGCAGGTCTAGACCGCTCTATAATTTACAGATAGAGCAGGTCTAGACCGCTCTATAATTTACAGATAGAGCAGGTCTAGACCGCTCTATAATTTACAGATAGAGCAGGTCTAGACCACTCTATAATTTACAGGTAGAGCAGGTCTAGACCTCTCTATAATTTACAGATAGAGCAGGTCTAGACCGCTCTATAATTTACAGATAGAGCAGGTCTAGACCACTCTATAATTTACAGATAGAGCAGGTCTAGACCGCTCTATAATTTACAGATAGAGCAGGTCTAGTCCACTCTATAATTTACAGATAGAGCAGGTCTAGACCGCTCTATAATTTACAGATAGAGCAGGTCTAGACCGCTCTATAATTTACAGATAGAGCAGGTCTAGACCTCTCTATAATTTACAGATAGAGCAGGTCTAGACCTCTCTATAATTTACAACAGATAGAGCAGGTCTAGACCTCTCTATAATTTACAGGTAGAGCAGGTCTAGACCTCTCAATAATTTACAGATAGAGCAGGTCTAGACCGCTCTATAATTTACAGATAGAGCAGGTCTAGACCTCTCTATAATTTACAGATAGAGCAGGTCTAGACCGCTCTATAATTTACAGATAGAGCAGGTCTAGACCTCTCTATAATTTACAGATAGAGCAGGTCTAGACCACTCTATAATTTACAGATAGAGCAGGTCTAGACCGCTCTATAATTTACAGATAGAGCAGGTCTAGACCTCTCTATAATTTACAGATAGAGCAGGTCTAGACCGCTCTATATTTACAGATAGAGCAGGTCTAGACCGCTCTATAATTTACAGATAGAGCAGGTCTAGACCGCTCTATAATTTACAGATAGAGCAGGTCTAGACGGGTAGACGGCTCTATAATTTACAGATAGAGCAGGTCTAGAACCGCTCTATAATTTACAGATAGAGCAGGTCTAGACCGCTCTATAATTTACAGATAGAGCAGGTCTAGACCGCTCTATAATTTACAGATAGAACAGGTCTAGACCGCTCTATAATTTACAGGTAGAGCAGGTCTAGACCTCTCTATAATTTACAGATAGAGCAGGTCTAGACCTCTCTATAATTTACAGATAGAGCAGGTCTAGACCGCTCTATAATTTACAGATAGAGCAGGTCTAGACCTCTCTATAATTTACATATAGAGCAGGTCTAGACCGCTCTATAAATTTACAGATAGAGCAGGTCTAGACCGCTCTATAATTTACAGATAGAGCAGGTCTAGACTCTCTATAATTTACAGATAGAGCAGGTCTAGACCTCTCTATAATTTACAGATAGAGCAGGTCTAGACCTCTCTATAATTTACAGATAGAGCAGGTCTAGACCGCTCTATAATTTACAGATAGAGCAGGTCTAGACCTCTCTATAATTTATTCACAGATAGAGCAGGTCTAGACCGCTCTATAATTTACAGCTCTTTGACCCGAAGAGCAGGTCTAGACCTCTCTATAATTTACAGATATTGGGATGTCTTATTCAATTTTATAGCATTGTAAAACAAATGGAAGTGTTTTTGAAATAGTATTGAGTAAAAGTTGACATATTCCAGTCTGTGATTATCATCAACATCCATTCCTTTAATTTTAGTCTCAATAATTCCTAATTTCTGCTTTTCTAACTCAAACATTAGGTATAATTTCCTATAAATGAGCTTTATTGACCATAAATTCCAAAAAATAACTGTAGGGAAAGCGACAAACATTGAAAAAAAGCATCAAAAGTGTTGAAAAAGGGACCAAAACGTGAGAAAAAGTTAAAAAAGCATCAACGTAAGTGTTGATTTTCAGTGTTGACGGGAAGACAACACGAGGGTTAATGTTGTTGTTGTTGTTGTTTTTTTAATTTATTTTATTAGTTTATTTGACAGGGACAGTGTACATTAATTAACATTTTTTAACGTTTTTCATCCGTTGTCCCTGGACACATCTTAAAATAGTCTCCCTAAAAAAACAACAACAACAACAATAAGAAGATTACAGTCAACAACACAAATATAAAAAGTAGTAAAACAGATAAAACTCTTTTAAATCCCGTTGATAAATACAGTGTACAAATTTAATGTAATTTAATGCCTTTTAATTTGAATTCTGAATGAATAAAATAAAAAAATAAAAAAATAAAAATAATAATAATAAAGATCCGTTAAACGGCCTGACGTAAAAATGCCGTCGCAACCAGGAAGTGACGTCGTTGCCCTCCGTCAGACTGTGTTGATGTTTTGTGGACTGCACGGCTGGAGAACGGGGAAGAGAGAGAGGGAGACGCGTTTTTGTTTTTGTTCAACTTAACCGTCGAAAGGAGACCGGGTCGTGGTTTCTGTGGCCCGTTTCGGTTCGCTAACAGCCTAAGGTCGGTGGTTCGAGCCCAACGGCCGGGCCGTTTGGCGAATACACCGAAGCATTTGGTCTAGAAAGGGAGGACTCGTCACCCACTGACCCCCCCCCCTCCCTCCCTCCCTCACACACACACACACACACACACACACACACACACACACACACACACACACACACACACAACCATGACGATCCTCCCGAAGAAGAAGCCCAGCTCGGGGGTCGGCGTCTCGGACCACGCCGATGACAGCGACCGTCGGAGCGGCCCGGACCCGCACCAACACCCGCACCCGCACGCAGGGCGGACCGGAGCCCGACCGAGGGCTTCGCCTCCGCCGTGGTCCTACCAGCCCGCTCCGCCCTCGGCGAGGGACGACCGGCGGAGCATCGAGGCGAGCTCCCGGCCCCAGCAGGCCTCTCCGCCGCCCGTCGGCTCCGTCTCCCCGGCGGGACCGGCTGACGGTCGGGACGGCGGCGGCGCGATGGTGGCCGGGCCCCGCGGGGAGCTCGTAGTGTCGGCCGGTGTCGTCGGGTGCGGCGGGGGCATGGGCGGCTGCTGCTCCGGGCCCGGGCTGAGCAAGAGGCGGCGGCAGGCGGGCACCTGCTCCGGCGGGGTGGCGGCGGCGCTGGCCGGCGGAGGCCAGCCCGGGGTGACCGGACCGGGAGGAGGGGGCTCCAGCCAGGACACGGAGGAGGGAGCCGGGAACAACAGCGAGGACGAGTACGAGAACGCCGCCCGGCTGCAGTCCATGGACCCGGCTACAGTGGAGCAGGTAGGACGCTAACGGCAGCTAAGATAACATTAGCTAAGATAACATTAGCATGAAGCTACAAGCTAATAACAAGGTAAGGTAGGAAACTAACGTTAGCTAAGATAACATTAGCTTAGCATGAAGCTAATAATACAGACAGTGGAACAGGTAGGAAACTAACATTAGCTTAGCATGAAGCTAATAATACAGCCAGTGGAGCAGATAGGAAATCAACATTAGCTTAGCTACCATTAGCATGAAGCTAATAATACAGACAGTTGAGCAGGTAGGAAACTAACGTTAGCTAAGATAACATTAGCACGTAGCTACAAGCTAATAAAACAGACAGTGGAGCAGGTAGGAAACTAACATTAGCTTAGCTTGAAGCTAATAATACAGACAGTGGATCAGGTAGGAAACTAACGTTAGCTTAGCATGAAGCTAATAATACAGACAGTGGATCAGGTAGGAAACTAACATTAGCTTAGCATGAAGCTAATAATCCAGACAGTGGAACAGGTAGTAAATAAACATTAGCTTAGCTAACATTAGCATGAAGCTAATAATACAGACAGTGGAGCAGGTAGGAAACTAACGATAGCTAAGCTAATATTAATGATATTATTAGATTATATAAATATTATTAGATTATATTAAATGTGCTAGCTCTCATCTCAGGAGTCATAAACGTTTACTAATGTGACAACAAGATACAAAAAAACTTAAACGTAGTAAATTTGTTGTTAAAAAAAAAAGAAGTAAGCAAATAATATTTAACACGTGTTAAATAAACAGGGAGCTTATTATTATTTTTATAATTATTTATTTGGGTGGGGGAGGGGTCTTTTTGTTTTAATGTGTTTTAAACTGAATATCTCTAAAATTAACAAAGCATTGTTGATGGATTTGGCTGCCGGGTGTCTGTTAAAATGTTGCCATAGCAACAGCGCAGATGCTTCAGGTGATTGGGACACTTCACACCACGAAAGGAGGATTTAAAGACACATTTGTCTCTTTTTGGTCAGTGGACATGATAGAAGAGACGGAGAGACAATAACAGGGTTGTCCCGGGTCACGCAGGGGACCGCGAGGAGACGGTTGAGTTTTGATGGGTTAGGGTTTTTTTTTTGTTTATTAAGATTATTTTTTGGGGGCTTTTTATTCAACAGGTGACAGTAGATAGACAGGAAAGAGGGGGGGTGACACGCAGCAAAGGGCCACAGGTCGGATTCAAACCCGGGCCGCTGCCAAGGACTCGGCCAACATGGGGCGCACGCTCCTACTGGGGGGGCTGGAGGTCGCCCCTAGGGTTAGTTTGGAAGGCTGTGGCTCAGTGGTAGAGTGGTTGCCTGCCAATTGGAAGGTTGGTGGTTCAATCCCTGGCCCTGCAGTTCCATGTCGAACCCCGAGTTGCCCCCGATGCTGCACATCGGAGTGTGAATGTGTGTGAGTGTGTATCTGATGAGTAGGTGTGTAGATGTGTGTGAGTGTGTATCTGATGAGCAGGTGTGTAGATGTGTGTGAGTGTGTATCTGATGAGCAGGTGTGTAGATGTGTGTGAGTGTGTATCTGATGAGCAGGTGTGTAGATGTGTGTGTGAGTGTGTATCTGATGAGCAGGTGTGTAGATGTGTGTGAGTGTGTATCTGATGAGCAGGTGTGTAGATGTGTGTGTGAGTGTGTATCTGATGAGCAGGTGTGTAGATGTGTGTGAGTGTGTATCTGATGAGCAGGTGTGTAGATGTGTGTGAGTGTGTATCTGATGAGCAGGTGTGTAGATGTGTGTGTGAGTGTGTATCTGATGAGCAGGTGTGTAGATGTGTGTGAGTGTGTATCTGATGAGCAGGTGTGTAGATGTGTGTGAGTGTGTGAGTGTGTATCTGATGAGCAGGTTTGTACGGCAGCCTCGGCCACAGTGTATGAATGTGTGTGAACGGTGAATGTTTCCTGTATGATGTAAAAGCGCTTTGAGTAGTCGTTCAGACTAGAAAAGATATATAAATACACACATTTACATTTAATGTAATCGGAATCGGAAAGGAGCTAAGTGCCTACGTGTGACTGGCCTTGGTTATTGATACAGATAGCTACAGATACAAAAACACACCTAAAGCTAGGGCTGCACCATGCTAGGACAATATGAGATAAAGGTAAATCACCAGATATTAAAGTGGTCTCAGTTCCGCTGCTTTCCGTTTCCTGTAAAAATACAACAAACTGTGGCCAGGTTGGCTCAGCGGTGGAGCCGGCGCACGTGTACGGCACGTACTGAGAGCTTTGTGCCTCGGCGCAGAGGTCCGGGGGTTCGAATCCGACCTGCATGTCTTCCCTCTCTGTCTCTCCCCTTTCTCACTTAACTGTCCCGTCGAAAACCAAAGGCCCAAAAATTAATCTTTAAAAAAAAAGAAATTGAGTTTAGAACTAATGAAAGGATTGAATATAAAAGGCAACACTAAAAAAAAAAATTAAAATTACTTTTTAAAGTGCAGAAAACATGAAAACCTCGGTGTCTTTCGCAATATGTCGCAGCCTTTCACGATGTGTTTGTTGACGAACAAAAAGCGATATTGCGTAACCTGGGGAAGTGTGCATAAAGAAACTGTTGCATGGAGCTAGCTTAGCTTAGCATAGTGAATGGATTCCTATGTTGCCGGTTAGCATGTCATGAGTAAAAGTGACACAACAAAAACCAAACCTAATAATTACTTCTCGTGGCAAATAGCAATGCAGATTAACCCTCGTGTTGTCCTGTGTTTTATATCAGAAATATGGATTTCTTTCACCCAAATTGCCCCAAAATAACATGGATGATTCCATACAACGTTCTCCAGGTAATATTAATGATTGCTTTCATTGAAATTTGGGGTGTTTTATTTAATTATGGCATCTGAATTCTTTTATATAATGGTTTCCAAACAGTATCGGGACTAAACTAAATCCATCTGAGATCTACTCAACATCCTCTGATCTCAACTATTAGTCAAAATAACTCATCATTTCTGCCTTTTTAACTAAACATATGTATATTTTGATATATAAATGAGGTTTGTTGACCATGAATTCCAAGAATAAGTGTAAAACCTGTTATTAAACCAGCTCAGGGGTTTAAAAAAAGCACCAAAAGCTGGAAAAAGTGAGAAATAAATCAGAAAAAAACGACAAAAACATCGGAAAAGCACAAAAAATTGTTTATTTTCAATTTTGACCTGGAAGGACGAGTCTTGTTTGCGAGTGAGGGGACCATGGAGTGGAGATTGGTTGGAGAATCAGAGCAGCGGGGGGGTATTACATTCTGAGCTGAGCCAGAAGGCCAAGCTCTGGATCTACCGGGCAGTTCTGGTTCCTACCCTCACCGATGGTCATGAAGGCTGGGTCAGGACCGAAAGAACCAGATCCAGGGTACAAGCGGCCGAAATGGGGTTCCTCAGGAGGGGGGCTGGTCTCCTCAGGAGGGGGGCTGGCGTCTCCCTTAGAGATCGGGTGAGAAGCTCAGTCCTCCGAGAGGAGCTCGGAGTAGAGCCGCTGCTCCTTCACGTCGAAAGGAGCCAGTTGAGGTGGTTCGGGCATCTGGTAAGGATGCCTCCTGGGGGGGTCCCTAGGGAGGTGGTCCAGGCACGTCCAGCTGGGAGGAGGCCTCGGGGAAGACCCAGGACTAGGTGGAGGGACGTCCAGCTGGGAGGAGGCCTCGGAGAAGACCCAGGACTAGGTGGAGGGACGTCCAGCTGGGAGGAGGCCTCGGAGAAGACCCAGGACTAGGTGGAGGGCGTCCAGCTGGGAGGAGGCCTCGGAGAAGACCCAGGACTAGGTGGAGGGACGTCCTGCTGGGAGGAGGCCTCGGGGAGACCCAGGACTAGGTGGA
>CM049377.1:30610156-30612656 GCA_026937815.1 Etheostoma perlongum | reverse complement strand
GATCCAGTCTCTTGGTCTCAGTGGACGTGAATCTGCTCACTTCTGTTTTCAGAGGCCGGTTTCTCTGCTTGGAGCCACATTTCACAGAAATCATGTGTGCTTTCACCTTTCTCACACACACACACACACACACACACACACACACACACACACACACACACACACACACACACACACACACAGCCAACACACACACACAGCAACCAACACACACACACAGCAACCAACACACACACTAACATTTACACACACACACACACACAGTAACATATACACATTCACACACAGACACACACTAACCCACACACACATACTGTACACACACACACATTCACAGACGCACTAGCTCGCACGCACACACACACACGCAACCTTTGGCACATGCACATGCACACACACACACACACTCAAAAATCACCCATGCACACACAGACGCACTGACACACTAACACCTGCCTACCTGAAACAGAAAGTGGACAGCAAGGTGAGAAAACGTCATCAAACACTAAAGTGTGTGTGTGTGTGTGTGTGTGTCAGTCGCTGTGGTAACGAATCCCCGTCCGCTGCAGCGAGCCGACAGGATTGAAACAACAGCGACTTTATAGTGAGAAAACGTGTCGGCGTCCATTGATGTTAAAATGTCTCCGTGTCGCCAGGACGTCTTTCCAAGGACATTAATTTCACCCGTTCTCTCTCCTGATTGGTCAGTGGCTGCACTGCTGGGATTGTCGCGAGTAATGAAAATGCATAAGGGGGGCCCGGCTGTCAATCAATGTCTTCTGGTGATGCTGCCCCCTGATTGGTCCGGGGCCACGAAGCAACTGCGTACTCTGCTTACCGACAGTTACGAATCTGAATCACTCCATTCTCATTGGCTACCTGCCAATATGGCAGGTAGATTGACAGAGTTACCCACCAATTGCTAAACTCACCCGCATTTGGCAGGTGGGCGGGGCTTAATTTGATGTTTTTCTTATCTTCTAAAGTCCAGTTCAGACCAAAACATGCAACGATACTACTAAGCCCGTCTCTGCTCCATCTCCGGCCCGTTGCAGCTTTGGTCTGAACCGGCCCGTCTCTCAGCCCCGCCGGTCTCTGGTCTGACCCGGCCCGTCTCTGCTCCACTCGCCGCCGGTCTTTGGTCTGAACCGGCCCGTCTCTGCTCCACTCGCCGCCGGTCTCTGGTCTGACCCGGCCCGTCTCTGCTCCACTCGCCGCCGGTCCTGAACTGCTCCACTCGCCGCCGGTCTTTGGTCTGACCCGGCCCGTCTCTGCTCCACTCGCCGCCGGTCTTTGGTCTGACCCGGGTACGTTTGAGTCTCGTCGGGCGTCTTGTTAAGACGTCTGTGCGTTGGTGAGAGTGTTGGACGGACAGTCAGGTGGACGTCAGCCTAAAGACAGGTGTCCTCCAGCCGGGGACGGGTAAACATGTCTGGGTGTTTTTAGGTCTCAGTGGACGTGAATCTGCTCACTTCTGTCTTCAGAGCCGGTTTCTCTGAATGAGTCACATTTCACAGAAATCATGTGTGCTTTCACCTTTCACACACACACACACACACACACACACACACACACACACACACACACACACACACACACACACTAACACATACACATTCACACACAAACACACATAAACCGTAACACCGACACATTTACACATACACACACATTTACACATACACACACATTTACACATACGCACACAAGTGCCCACTAACGCACGCACACACAAAAATCACCCATGCATGCACAGACACAAACTAACACGCACACACATACACACATGTTCACACACTAACACCCATGCACACACACACACACACACACACACTAACACCTGCCCACCTGAAACAGAAAGTGGACAGCAAGGTGAGAAAACATCATCAAACACTAAAGTGTGTCTGTGTGTGTCTGTGTCTGTGTCTGTGTGTGTGTGTGTGTGTGTGTGTGTGTGTGTGTGTAGAGCTCTCAGATGGAGACACTTTACAGCGCTACATGTACTTGTATGCATGACCTGCGGAGATGAATCAACTAGTAAATGTTCTCGATCTCCGAGGATAACCGATTAATCAGTTTCAGTCATTCTTTAATTAAGAAAACGGTGAAACTTGTGTGTTGTCAGCTCGTTAAATGTGAATATCTTCTAGTTTCTTCTCCTCTGGGACAGTTAAATGAATGTCTTTGAGTTGGGGACAAAACGAGACATTTGAAGACACCATCTTGGGCTTTTTTGGGAAAACACTGATCCCCGTTTCTCAGCATTTTAGACCAAACCGCTAAGAAAGTAATCAAAACATGAGTCGACTACGACAGCAATGGTCAGTTCCTCCTCTACTGCTGTACTTCTACGGAAGTAGGATTCTGAATGCAGGACTTGTACTTGTACTGGAGTATGTTTAAATAGTTGTATATGTAGTACTTCTCCTTACATGGGTGACCCGAGTGCTGGTCACGTTCCCGCTGAGTGGCGAAAACCTGAAAGATGTACTCCCGTCTT
>CM049377.1:30602656-30605156 GCA_026937815.1 Etheostoma perlongum | reverse complement strand
CCTTCAGTCCGTCCGTCGTCCTCCAGTCCGTCCGTCCAGTCTTCCAGTCAGTCTGTCAGTCCTTCAGTCCGTCCTTCAGTCAGTCTGTCAGTCCTTCAGTCCGTCAGTCCTTCAGTTCAGTCCGTCCGTCAGTCCTTCAGTCCGTCCGTCGTCAGTCCTTCAGTCCGTCCGTCAGTCCGTCCAGTCCTTCAGTCCGTCCGTCAGTCCTTCAGTCCGTCCGTCAGTCCTTCAGTCAGTCTGTCAGTCCTTCGTCAGTCCTTCAGTCCAGTCCGTCCGTCAGTCCTTCAGTCCGTCCGTCAGTCCTTCAGTCCGTCGTCAGTCCTTCAGTCCGTCGCCGTCAGTCCTTCGTCAGTCCTTCAGTCCGTCAGTCCTTCAGTCCGTTCAGTCCAGTCCTTCAGTCCTTCCGTCCGTCAGTCCTTCAGTCCGTCCGTCAGTCCTTCAGTCCTTCAGTCCGTCCATCAGTCCTTCAGTCCTCTAGTCCGTCCTTCAGTCCGTCCGTCAGTCCGTCCGTCAGTCCTTCAGTCAGGGTCCGTCAGTCCTTCAGTCCGTCCGTCCGTCAGTCCTTCAGTCCGTCCGTCAGTCCTTCAGTCCGTCCGTCAGTCCTTCAGTCGTCCGTCCGTCCTTGTGTCTTCAGTCCGTTATTTCAGTCCTGTCAGTCTGTCAGTGTCAGTCGTCTGTCAGTCCTTCAGTGGTTCTATGTACAGTCCTTCATTTACACGTCCGTCTTTTCAGTCCTTCAGTATTATCCGTCCAGTAGTTAGTCCTTCAGTCCGTCCGTCAGTCCTTTCCAGTCCGTCCGTCCAGTCCTTCCAGTCAGTCTGTCAGTCCTTCAGTCCGTCAGTCAGTCCGTCTGTCAGTCCTTCAGTCCGTCTGTCAGTCCTTCAGTCCGTCCGTCCGTCAGTCCTTCAGTCCGTCCGTCAGTCCTTCAGTCCGTCCGTCAGTCCTTCAGTCCGTCCGTCAGTCCTTCAGTCCGTCCGTCCGTCAGTCCTTCAGTCCGTCCGTCAGTCCTTCAGTCAGTCTGTCAGTCCTTCAGTTCGTCCGTCCGTCAGTCCTTCAGTCCGTCCGTCAGTCCTTCAGTCCGTCTGTCGTCCTTCAGTCGTCAGTCTTCCGTCCGTCCGTCAGTCCTTCAGTCGTCCGTCCGTCAGTCCTTCAGTCCGTCCGTCAGTCCGTCCGTCAGTCCTTCAGTCGTCCGTCCGTCAGTCCTTCAGTCCTTCAGTCAGTCTGTCAGTCCTTCAGTCCGTCCGTCCGTCCGTCCAGTCCTTCAGTCCGTCCGTCAGTCCTTCAGTCCGTCCGTCAGTCCTTCAGTCCGTCCGTCAGTCCTTCAGTCCGTCCGTCCAGTCCTTCAGTCCGTCCGTCCGTCCAGTCCTTCAGTCCGTCCGTCAGTCCTTCAGTCCGTCCGTCAGTCCTTCAGTCCGTCAGTCCTTCAGTCCTTCAGTCCGTCCGTCAGTCCTTCAGTCCGTCCGTCCTGTGTGTGAGTGGTTCAGTCCGTCAGTCTTTTCCAGTCAGCAGGTTGTCAGTCAGTCCTTCAGTCAGTCCTTCAGTCCTTCAGTCCGTCCGTCAATCCTTCAGTCAGTCCGTCAGTCCTTCAGTCAGTCCTTCAGTCCGTCCGTCAGTCCTTCAGTCCTTCAGTCCGTCAGTCCTTCAGTCAGTCCTTCAGTCCTTCAGTCCGTCCGTCCAGTGTGTTTGTCCTTCAGTAAATGTCCTGGTCCTTCAGTCCTTAGTCCGTCCAGTCATTCAGTTTAATAAGTCAAAGAGTCCTTCAGTCCTTGTGTCCTTCAGTCCTTCCAGTCCGTGTCAGTCCGTGTGTCCTTCAGTCAGAGTCCTTCAGTCCGTCCGTCAGTCCTTCAGTCAGTCCTTCAGTCCTTCAGTCCTTCAAGTCTCGTCCGTCCCAGTTAGCTTCAGTCCAGTCCGTCCTTCAGTCCTTCAGTCCGTCCTTCAGTCCTTCAGTCCGTCCGTCAGTCCTTCAGTCCGTCCGTCAGTCCAGTCCGTCAGTCCTTCAGTCAGTCCGTCCAGTCAGTCTTCAGTCAGTAAAGTGGATCCTTTCAGTGTTCCTCAGTCCGTCCTGGTGTCCAGTCTGTAGTCTCTGGTCCTTCCAGTCCGTCCGTCCTGGTCCTTCCAGTGTCAGTCAGTGCCAGTGTTTGCCAGTCCGTCCTGGTGTTTCCGTCTGTATCCTTCTGGTGTTTCCAGTCTGTCCTGGTGTCCTTCAGGCTGTATTCTGGTGTTTTCAGTCAGTCCTTGTTCCTTCAGTCCGTGTCAGTCGTTTCCGTCCTTCAGTCCGTCCTTCAGTCGTCCTTGTCCTTCAGTCCGTCCTTCAGTTGCCAGTCTGTCCGTCAGTCCTTGCCAGTCTGTCTCTGGTCAGTCCAGGTCAGTCCGTCCGTTTCAGTCCTTCAGTCCTTCAGTCCGTCCGTCAGTCCTTCAGTCCGTCCGTGGCTTCCTGTGTGAGGGTTCAGACCAGTCTGTGTGGTGTTTTTCTTTTATACTCAGCAGGTTGTACATTTTA
>CM049377.1:30590156-30597656 GCA_026937815.1 Etheostoma perlongum | reverse complement strand
TTATTATTGCAGATATTGTTCCCAGGGGGCTTACAGTACACTCAGGGAACCCTGAAATTTGCACAGTTGTTAATCTTTCCTGAGTGTGTGTGTGTTTAACTACATTTGTGGGGTCCAAACACCGGGAGTTCAGTATACTTGTGGGGTCCGGACAGCTTTGTGGGGCCAAAATGCTGGACCCCCCAACTTTAAAGGTCTGTTTGAAGGTTAAGACTTAGAATTAGGGTTAGAATTAAGGTTACAATTAGGGTAAGGGTTAAGGTTAGGCATTTAGTTGTTATGGTTACGGTTAGGGTAAGGGGCTAGGCAATGCATTATGTCAATGGTGGGTCCCCACAAAGATAGTGAGAAGCTGTGTGTGTGTGTGTGTGTGTGTGGGTGTGTGTGTGTGCGCACATTATAACAGTTCTTATTGTGTACTTTATCTGTTCTGGGGCCACGTGTCTAAACAAATCATGCAAATGCCATTTCCAACTCCAACTGGGCCGAGTTGGTGTAATGCCTTGCTCAGTGTCTAGGGTAGAGAGCATTCCATTATTATTATTATTACTATTATTATTATTTTAGGCCTTTATTTTTGACAAGACAGCTTAGACTTGAAAGGGGAGCGAGAGGGGTAACGGCCGCGTTGTCAGGGACTGAGCCTCTATAAATGGGCGCACGCTCTACCGGGTGTGCTACCCGGTGCATGCGGGTCGTTATATTCACGGGTCCAACGTGGCGTTCTACCTGCGCCGGACCTTTAAAAGTTGAACCCTGACACGCAAGCTTCATGAAATCTGGTGAAAAGAGTTTGTTTTCTGATTTGGTGTTGTTTTGATTTTGACATCTAACCCGAACCGTGTCTCTGTCTCTCAGCGGATCAGGTGTACGGGGACCAGGACATGCATGAAGTGGTCCGGAAACACTGTATGGACTACCTGGTGAGTGCCTCCGTTGTCACATACAGCAAACACACTGTAAAAAACATCTCACTATCTGCTAGCTGCCTGTCCCCTGAACACACTGTAAAAAACATCTCCTCGCTATCTGCTAGCTGCCTGTCCCCTGAACACATAAGTTTTGAAAATGTCAACATTAAAAATATCAAAAAACTTTGTAAAAACACCCCAAAAAAAACTAAAAACACCCACAACATTGAAAAAGTGACATAAATGTTGAAAAAAGTCATTTTTTTTTCTTTGAAATTGTCAACATTAAAAATATCAAAAAACTTTGGAAGACAACCATAAATGTTGAAAAAAAGTCATGTTGTTAAATGTTCTTTATTTTGTATTTTTGGCTTTTAATTTTTTCCTGGGTGGTTCTTCTCCTGTTTCTGTTGGTTCGTGTCGATAAAGTTTTTTTTTTTTTTTCTTTCAGATGAAGAACGCAGACTATTTCTCCAACTACGTGACGGAGGACTTCACCACATACATCAACAGGAAGAGGAAAAACAACTGCCATGGCAACCACATCGAGATGCAGGCGATGGCCGAGATGTACAACAGACCGGTGGAGGTGTACCAGTACAGCACAGGTAGCTCCAGATCACCTGCCGGCAACAGCCAATCACAGCGTTCCTCCATTACTTTGTATAGGATGTCACCTGTTTCAGCAGCCAATCACAGCGTTCCTCCATTACTTTGTATAGGATGTCAACTGTTGGCCGCCTGGCCCCGCCTACATCAGATACACAACAGCCAATCACATCACTCCTCCATTACTTTTGCCCATAGGATGCTCTTAGGACACCCATAGGACACCCTTAGGACACCCTTAGGACGCCCATAGGACGCCCATAGGATGCTCTTAGGACACCCTTAAGACGACCTTAGGACGCCCTTAGGACACCCTTAGGATGCCCATAGGACACCCTTAGGACGCCCTTAGGACACCCTTAGGATGCCCATAGGACGCCCTTAGGATGCCCATAGGACGCCCATAGGACACCCATAGGACGCCCTTAGGACGCCCATAGGACACCCATAGGAAACCCTTAGGACACCTTTAGGAAACCCTTGGGGCAGCCTTAGGACACCCTTAGGACGCCCTTAGGACACCCTTAGGATGCCTTAGGGGACCCTTAGGACGATGCCTATAGGATGACACCCTAGGACGCCCTTAGGACGCCCTTAGGACGCCCATAGGACACCCCATAGGACGCCCTTAGGACACCCTTAGGACGCCCATAGGACGCCCATAGGACGCCCTTAGGATGCCCATAGGACGCCCATAGGACACCCATAGGACGCCCTTAGGACACCCCCCCATAGGATGCCCATAGGACGCCCTTAGGATGCCCTTAGGACGCCCATAGGACACCCATAGGACGCCCTTAGGGGCCCATAGGACACCCATAGGAAACCCTTAGGACACCTTTAGGGAGGGCGCCCTTAGGATGCCCATAGGACACCTTTAGGAAACCCTTGGGACCCTTAGGACGCCCTTAGGACGCCCATAGGACCCATAGGATGCCCTTAGGACACCCTTAGGACGCCCATAGGACGCCCATAGGACACCCTTAGGACGCCCTTAGGACACCCTTAGGACGCCCTTAGGACACCCTTAGGACACCCGCCCTTAGGACACCCTTAGGACGCCCTTAGGACACCCTTAGGACACCTTTAGGAAACCCTTGGGGCACCCTTAGGACACCCTTAGGACGCCCTTAGGACACCATTAGGACACCTTTAGGAAACCCTTGGGGCACCCATAGGACACCCTTAGGACGCCCTTAGGACACCCTTAGGACGCCCATAGGACACCCCTTAGGACACCCTTAGGACACCCTTAGGACACCCTTAGGACGCCCTTAGGACACCCTTAGGATGCCCATAGGACACCCATAGGACGCCCTTAGGACACCCTTAGGACGCCCATAGGATGCTCTTAGGACACCCTTAGGACGCCCATAGGACACCCATAGGACGCCCTTAGGACACCCTTAGGACGCCCATAGGATGCTCTTAGGACACCCTTAAGACGCCCATAGGACACCCATAGGACGCCCTTAGGACGCCCTTAGGACACCCTTGGGACACCCTTAGGACACCCTTGGGACATCCTTAGGACACCCTTAGGACACTCATAGGAAACCCTTGGGGCACCCTTAGGACTTTGGGCTTTAGCAGAAAGGGGGGAGGGACTGAGAACGGTTAGGGTCCTGGATCGTCACCATCCTCCCTACACCACCTTCTTACTTCACCTCTTTATTCCTGTTTTTGTTGTTTTTATGCATTACATTACATTATGCATTTGTTTTTATGTTTTTTTGTCTTTAATTTTAATGCAAGAAAAGTCATGACTGTTGTACTGAGTCTAGAATGACGGGATTAAACTAATAAGTAAATGTCCCACCAAGGGGGTCTCCTCCTCCCTTCCTTCACAGAGCCAATCAACACGTTCCACGGCATCCACCAGAACAACGACGAGCCAATCAGAGTGAGCTACCACCGCAACATCCACTACAACTCGGTGGTGAACCCCAACAAAGCCACGATCGGGGTCGGACTGGGACTGCCCGCCTTCAAACCAGGGGTACCAACCACAGGCTTAAAAACCATTAGGGGGGGGGGCATATATATATAGTTTGTATACTATAGTATATATGATATTATTGCAATATGGTTGGAAGAAGTAAAAAATTGAACATTTTACTTCTTAAAGATGAAGATGACTTCTATTATTCTACACATACAGTGAGGAAAATAAGTATTTGAACACGCTGCTATTTTGCAAGTTCTCCCACTTAGAAATCATGGAGGGGTCTGAAATTGTCCTCGTAGGTGCATGTCCACTGTGAGAGACATAATCTAAAAAAATATCCAGAAATCACAATGTATGATTTTTTAACTTTTTATTTGTATGATACAGCTGCAAATAAGTATTTGAACACCTGTCTATCAGCTAGAATTCTGACCCTCAAAGACCTGTTAGTCTGCCTTCAAAATGTCCACCTCCACTCCATTTATTATCCTAAATTAGATGCACCTGTTTGAGGTCGTTAGCTGCATAAAGACACCTGTCCACCCCATACAATCAGTAAGAATCCAACTACTAACATGGCCAGGAAAGTTCTATTTTGGTCTCATCTGACCACATGACTTTCTCCCATGACTCCTCTGGATCATCCAAATGGTCATTGGCAAACTTAAGACGGCCTTGACATGTGCTGGTTTAAGCAGGGGAACCTTCCGTGCCATGCATGATTTCAAACCATGACGTCTTAGTGTATTACCAACAGTAACCTTGGAAACGGTGGTCCCAGCTCTTTTCAGGTCATGGACCAGCTCCTCCCGTGTAGTTCTGGGCTGATTTCTCACCTTTCTTAGGATCACTGAGACCCCACGAGGTGAGATCTTGCATGGAGCCCCAGTCCGAGGGAGATTGACAGTCATGTTTAGCTTCTTCCATTTTCTAATGATTGCTCCAACAGTGGACCTTTTTTCACCAAGCTGCTTGGACATGTCCCCGTAGCCCTTTCCAGCCTTGTGGAGGTGTACAATTTAGTCTCTAGTGTCTTTGGACAGCTCTTTGGTCTTGGCCATGTTAGTAGTTGGATTCTTACTGATTGTATGGGGTGGACAGGTGTCTTTATGCAGCTAACGACCTCAAACAGGTGCATCTAATTTAGGATAATAAATGGAGTGGAGGTGGACATTTTGAAGGCAGACTAACAGGTCTTTGAGGGTCAGAATTGTAGCTGATAGACAGGTGTTCAAATACTTATTTGCAGCTGTATCATACAAATAAATAGTTAAAAAAAATCATACATTGTGATTTCTGGATGTTTTTTTAGATTATGTCTCTCACAGTGGACATGCACCTACGAGGACAATTTCAGACCCCTCCATGATTTCTAAGTGGGAGAACTTGCAAAATAGCAGCGTGTTCAAATACTTATTTTCCTCACTGTATATACTGTGCGTGCGTGCGTGCGTGCGCGTGCGTGTGCGTGCGTGTGTGTGTGTGTGTGTGTGTGTGTGTGTTGGCTGGTTCTTGTATTAACTGACAGAGGATCCCTCCCCCCCCCCCCCCACGCTCGATCCCCCTCCTCAGTACGCAGAGCAGTCGCTGATGAAGTCGGCCATCAAGACGTCGGAGGAGTCGTGGATCGAGCAGCAGATGCTGGAGGACAAGAAGCGGGCGACGGACTGGGAGGCCACCAACGAGGCCATCGAGGAGCAGGTGGCCCGGGAGTCGTACCTGCAGTGGCTGCAGGACCAGGAGAAGCAGGCCCGACAGGTGCGCCGCTCACACACACCCGCAGGGGTGTCCCCGCCGTCTCAGCCGCTCACACACACCCGCAGGGGTGTCCCCGCCGTCTCAGCCGCTCACACACCCGCAGGGGTGTCCCCGCCGTCTCAGCCGCTCACACACACCCGCAGGGGTGTCCCCGCCGTCTCAGCCGCTCACACACACACCCGCAGGGGTGTCCCCGCCGTCTCAGCCGCTCACACACACACCACCCGCAGGGGTGTCCCCGCCGTCTCAGCCGCTCACACACACACATACCCGCAGGGGTGTCCCCGCTGTCTCAGCCGCTCACACACACACATACCCGGAGGGTGTTGTCTCAGCCGCTCACACACACCCACAGGGGTGTCCCGCCCGTCTCAGCCGCTCACACACACACATACCCGCAGGGGTGTCCCCGCTGTCTCAGCGCTCACACACACACATACCCAAAGGGGGTGTCCCCGCCGTCTCAGCCGCTCACACACACATGGAGTGGAGGGGTGTCCCCGCCGTCTCAGCCGCTCACACACACACACATACCCGCAGGTGTCCCCGCCCTCATTTGCAGCGCTCACACACACCCGCAGGGGTGTCCCCGCCGTCTGGCTCACACACACACACATACCCGCAGGTGTGTCCCCGCCGTCTCAGCCGCTCACACACACCTGCAGGGGTGTCCCCGCCGTCTCAGCCGCTCACACACACACATACCCGCAGGGGTGTCCCCGCCGTCTCAGCCGCTCACACACCCGCAGGGGTGTCCCTGCCGTCTCAGCCGCTCACACACACATACCCGCAGGGGTGTCCCCGCCGTCTCAGCCGCTCACACACACATACCCGCAGGGGTGTCCCTGCCGTCTCAGCCGCTCACACACACATACCCGGGGGGGTGTCCCCGCCGTCTCAGCCGCTCATACACACCCGCAGGGGTGTCCCTGCCGTCTCAGCCGCTCACACACACACATACCCGCAGGGGTGTCCCCGCCGTCTCAGCCGTTCACACACACCCGCAGGGGTGTCCCTGCCGTCTCAGCCGCTCACACACACCCGCAGGGGTGTCCCTGCCGTCTCAACCGCTCACACACACCCGCAGGGGTGTCCCTGCCGTCTCAGCCGCTCACACACACATACCCGCAGGGGTGTCCCCGCCGTCTCAGCCGCTCACACACACACACCCGCAGGGGTGTCCCCCGGATCTCAGCCGCTCACACACACACATACCCGGCGAGGGGTGTCCCCACCCCGTCTCAGCCGCTCACACACACACATACCCGCAGGGGTGTCCCCGCCGTCTCAGCCGCTCACACACACACATACCCGCAGGGGTGTCCCCGCCGTCTCAGCCGCTCACACACACACATACCCGCAGGGGGTGTCCCCGCCGTCTCAGCCGCTCACACACACCCGCAGGGGTGTCCCCGCCGTCTCAGCCGCTCACACACACATACCGGGGGGTGTCCCCGCCGTCTCAGCCGCTCACACACACCCGCAGGTGTGTCCCCGCTGTCTCAGCCGGAGAGAGTACCCAAATATTCTACTCAATTACATGTAGTATTACTTTCATGAACTTCAACTTAACCCTCTGAGGACGAAAGACACACCGGCGCGTCCCAAACAATGTTTTACAAAAAAAAAATTTAATTGTAAATTATTATTATTTTAAAAAACTCCTCCTGAAAAAAGCATTTTGCAAAAAAAAATTTCAGACATTTATTTACTATTTTAATAATTAAACGAGGTCCCATGGCATGAAAATGTGACTTTATGCAGTTTTTTTTGACGCGATGGCGACTTGAACACACGTTTGGCGCGAGATGTAATACGTCTCCATAACAGCAGGTGGCGCTAATCTGAGTTGTCGCCCAAAAAAAAATGAAAAACCGTCAGCTGATTGGACGAACGCGTCACATGGGTCTGGCTTCTTTGGAGATTCAAAGCCAGACCGTCATGGCGGCTCGTTCATATTTTACTGAAATAAATCCACCGAGACGTGTTTCTGAAACATTCCCCCGGCCCGCTGTTGTGTCAGCGCCCTTAAGCGGCCAGTTATTTATTATTATTACTGTTAATTTTAATATTGTTGTTGTTATTATTGTTTATATCATTATTATTATTATTGTGTTGTTTTGTTTTCAGCCCCGGAAGGCCAGCGCCACCTGCAGCTCGGCGACGGCGGCCGCCTCCAGCGGACTGGACGACTGGAGCGCCCGATCGCCACGGCAACGCGACTCCGACCCCTCCCACTCTCACTCCCACGCCGACCTCCCGACCGCCCCGTCG